>JAJOOH010027467.1:0-18284 GCA_029582605.1 Solanum gracilifrons
ATTATTATCCTTGAATAACATGTTTTTTGCTTATCACAATTTTAAATCGTATTAGTCATCCATGTATATAATTAAATTTAAAAATAATATTTTATATGATATTATAATTAGAAATTACTATTATTTATCAGTATCAGTTTTATTATTATTTTATGAGAAAATTCTATAAAAGACCATAATATTGGTGTCTATAATCGTGTTCAACAACATTTGCGCTATTTACATACCATTTCTAAATTTTTTTTTGTATCGAAGTTCTGGCGCAATTGTATCACAAATACAACTCAAACAGTTACCACTAAATGCCCAACATCTTAACTGACACGAGTAATTAACGTAATAAACTGACCAATTACATTAATTTATGAAATTTACGTTTATTGATTTGTCGTGGAATTGTCAACGAGCTACTAGAACAATCTATCCAAACAAAGTTGAAAAAAAGAATCTGATGATTTTTATTTACCCCCTAAGTTCTTTTTTTTTGTTTAGGCATAATACATATAAGTGCCATTTAATTTGACCTCATTTCACATTTATGCCCTCCAACTTTGGGTGTGCACAAGTAGACGCTTAACTTGTATAAAGTTGATCAAGTAGACATTACGTCCTACGTGACATAATGCACATAGGACTCAAATTGCCACATAAGACGTCACACAGGATGCGTGAATCTATTTGTTCAACTTTATACAAGCTTAGAATATGTAATTGAGATCATGATATCATTCTGATATATGATTTATTATGATACATTTTAGATACATCGCGTCATGATACAATTTTAATACATTACATAATGATACATTTCCATTACATAATGTATCATGATACATTTTCGATACATAATGAATAATGATACTTTTTTGATACACGATGTATCATGATGCATTGCATACGTTAATATATATGTGAGCTAAAACCAAGTTAAATGGCATATGTATGTATTTGTCTTTTGTTTATTCATGATTGTGGATTGAAGTATCAAAGTTAATATATTGTTGTGGTGTATCAACTATGTCAACCATTCAAGTTCTGATGCGACATTTCAGGATCTGGAACACAGAGAACAACTACATAGCTTATGTAATTGAGATCATGATATCATTCTGATATATGATTTATTATGATACATTTTAGATACATCGCGTCATTATACATTTTCAATACATTACATAATGATACCTTTCCATTACATAATGTATCACTATACATTTTTGATACATAATGAATAATGATACTTTTTCGATACACGATGTATCATGATACATTGCATACGTTAATATATATGTGAGCTAAAACCAAGTTAAATGGCATATGTATGTATTTGTCTTTTGTGTATTTATGATTGTGGATTGAAGTATCAAAGTTAATATATTGTTGTGATGTATCAAGTATGTCAACCATTCAAGTTCTGATGCGACATTTCAGGATCTGGAACACAGAGAACAACTACATAGATTATGTAATTGAGATCATGATATCATTCAGATATATGATTTATTATGATACATTTTACATACATCACATCATGATACATTTTCAATACATTACATAATGATACATTTCCATTACATAATGTATCATGATACATTTTTGATACATAATAAATAATGATATTTTTTCGATACATGATGTATAAACATGCATAATGCATTTTGGTGAGAATTTAAAGGTTTAAACTTTTAAATGTAGATTTAGTCATATTTTCTTAAATCAAGTGAATGTGAGCCCCAATTTTTTTTTAGAAATACTAGACAATATTCCTCCACTATATTGAAGAGAATAAGATAAATATTTCTGTTATATGTGATGAAAGAAAATTGTCACTTAAGTGTGATAGTTCAAATCATGATTGGAAATAATATCTAAAATTTCTAATAATTTCTTCGTAGGGTTTTTATAAGAGTTTTTTTAAATATAGTTCTTATTAGTATTTAAAACATTAAATATGCTTAAATACAGACATAGAATCATGATTTTTAGGTATTAAAAAATAAATTATGTATCTAATGATATTTTATGACCGCGTGAAGTGCGGCCTATTTCACTAGTTATGCATAAACTAAGGGATTGAGTATGACTGTGTAAATTTTCTATTAAAATTATATTGTAGCTTTATTAGGTAATTCTTTTAAAGTATGATTTTAAAAAATAAATATAAAACTTATGTTTATCTAAGTTTTGTAGATTTTCCTTATTTTATTGGGATTTTTTATAAATTAAATAGCAGCCCAAGTATAATTGACACTTCAACCAATGTTAGCCAGCAATTCAGTCAATAAGAGCCTAATTTTAGCTCAATTAACATAAATCAAATGAAAATGGGAGTCATTTACACACAATATATAGCTAAAATTCTCAGCCCAAATTTCCAAACCCCACTCAATTTCATTTTAAATCTAAGTCGTCCATGTAAGGGTGGATCTAGGTAGGGGTGTGCACTATTCAGATTAAACCGAACTTTTATTCGGATTGATTTTTTGGTTTTTCGAATTGATTTTGGATTAATGAATTGCTTTGTTTGGTTTCGAATTTTAAAAAATAAAAACCGAAAAAACCAAATTATATATATAAAGTATTTAGGTTTAGAATTAAATTAGAGTTAACCACTTTTTGTTCCTTTTTGGTTATTGTCTTTCATGATGATTACCTCTATATTTTAAGTTTGAACATCTTTAATAGGTATACTTATAAGCATTATGTTTTAAGTTTTACTTATGATTTATATTAGAAAGTATATTTAAGGGATTAATATTGTTACTTTGGTTATGTTATTAATTATTGACATAACCGAATAACCAAATCGAAAAAACCCGAACCGAATAGAGGAAAACCGAACAAAATCAAATTTATTTTGAATCGAATTGGGTTACACTTTTACAAAACCAAAAACCAAAAACTCCAAATCGAATAGTGCAAAACCAATCAAAAAATCGAATGCACACCCTAGATCTAGGGGTGAAAAGGCATTGACGTGAAGTTATTTATCCAATTATTTATGCTAAAATTATATAATTACTTATTCTATATAAAAAATAAATAAAATAATTTATGAAATATCTTTAATAATCCAATTACGCGTATCGATCCCTAAGAGTATGACATCATAGTTTGTCAAATCGTTTAGAAAAATTGTAGCGGAAAACGACATAAATACACTCCTGAAGTTGTCCCGAAAATTCAGTTACACTCTTAAACTATTGGGACAATCTATTACACACCTATATTACTCAAAAGTGAATTTAATACCACTCTCAAAGCTGATGTGGAAATAAATTAAATACAAAATAAATAAGGGCGCGTTTGAGTAAAAAAAAAAGGTAAATTTTATTTCCCACCCCATCCTTCTTCTTCACGTTACCCCACCTTTCTTCTACTCCATTGTTTTTTTTTTTTCACAAACACTCTTTTTGCTATGACCAAGGAGAAAAATATTATTTTATGATAAATTTTCAAGAAAAAAAAAAAGAAAATAACATTGCAGAATAGAAATTCATTGCAAAGATCGGTGAAGTTGTTAATTAATTAGGTTCACTGCTCGAAAAAAAATTTCAGCGAGACATCTAAAATTGGTCAATTCTTACTATTTCCACATCAATTTTGTGAAGTCAAGCATTAATTATTCAATTATTTTTATCTTTTTTATTGATTGTGAGCATTTGAAAAAAGAAATTTTTTAGATCTTTCTTTTTATATGTAAAAAGTTTCTAGATTTTGTACAAAATTCAATTTTTTTAATGTATGTTTATAGATCTTACTTCTCTCTCAAAACAATTCTCTTTAGATTTTCTTCAAAATCAGTAATATTAAACGTCATTCTCCTCTTTGAGCTTGAATAAAATTTGTAATTGTGATATTTTTTTGTGGTGCATTTGGTGATGGGTTATAAACTTAGTGATGGTGTGATTTTTAATTTTGATAATGACAGTGAAACTCGTGATTTTGATGTGGGTGCTGAAATTTATGGTTATGATTGATGAATTTCAATATTGGTAGTGATGTGGTTCCAATGGTGAATTTAGTTAAATTTAATGGTTGTTATCATTTTTTTATGATGGCAATGGTTGTGGGACGATTCTGGTGGTGAATTGGTTGTGGGTGGTGAAATTTATGATGGTGAAAAAGTGAATTTGGTGATAATAACAACAATGATAGTGTTTTAATGGTGGGTTTGATGGCGTAAAGGGAAGAAGAAATAATTGAGTGACATGTATTTTTTTTTTTAAAAATCTGATGTAATTATTGATGTGACAGTGACATGATGATGATGTGGCGCGAATGTGAAACACGTTCTCATCATGTGACTGGTTATATGTGTGTCAGTGTTTAAATAAATTCACTTTTAAGTAATTCAAGTGCGTAATAAATTATCACAATAGTTTAAGTCTGTAACTGATTTTTCATGACAGAATTTATGCATTTTTCCCAATTTGTGGCTAATAATCCTTTTATCCTATATCTCCTTTTAAATATATAAAGATCGCACTAGTGTCCAAACATTTTACTTTTCTGTTCCAACTTGAAGTCTTTTAGGGCTATTTACAGTTTCCAATGGCTGCCCACATAGCAAGAAGGTTAGATATTTTTTATATATATTTTTATAATTGTGATGATTGGATCAACTTCAATATGTTTTTGATTAGTTTTATAGGATATGTGACATCTTTCAGCAGATATAAGGTGAATTTATTTATTAAAATTATGACAAATAAGATGAAATTATCTAATGAATTTTTGTTTCCATCAAAATTTAAATTTAAAACTTCAAAATTCTCATTTCACTTTTTAACATATATCAGTATGATCACAGTTTTGGTGCTCTAATATATCTTGCTCAACTACTACTGAAAGATAGTAAACTAGCAATTTCTCCATTTTTTTTATTTTCTTGAATGCCCTCAAATCTTTTTTCCAACACATTAAAAAAAGTATTTATTCATTTTTTGGGTCATTTCCAAAAAAAATAATAGAAATGGGAACCAACTCAGCCATCACTAGCGGCTCATCACCAAGTGACAACCTTCCCCACCACTAATAGAAGGTCCACAAGGTCATTCTTGTCATTCCCACACTTCATCACTTAGGAGTCGTACGGTATTTGGATATAGTTACGCATGTATTCGTAATGTGCGTATTAGTTATATATGTATTACAATATTAGTTATCTAGGGTTTAGTTATGCAAGATTTAGTTATACATGTATTAGTTTTATATATTAGTTAGGCAGCGTTTAGTTATGCAAGATTTAGTTATACACGTATTATATATATATTATTTATGCATGGTTTAGTTATGTCGAGATTACAATACATTAGTGAGCTAATTTTTATTTCTTAATCCAATATATAATTAGTGAGCTAATGTTTATTATAACCATTGAAATAAAAAAACTATATAAATAACATATTAAAATTAAATAAATATCAATAGTTAAAAACAATAAAGTAAATACAAAATAACTAAGAGTAATTAAGTAATTTTTACTCAATATGATAAAATAATTAAGCGATAGATAGTTTAAATTAAAAGAAATAAAAAATAACTAAAAAAATTAAAACTTGTATTGGTAGTGCGTTACAGAGAAACTATGCAAATAAAATTAATTACAATTAGTAGTCACTGCCTTGCCCCCAAAGAAAATAATTAACAAAAATTGAAGCAAGGAAACTAAAAGTAATTTAAGAAGATAAAAAACCCAAAGCAAGAAAACTCATAGTGCTTTTTTTTACATGTATTAATTATTTGATTTGTTGCAAAAGTAAATTGATAGGGGTAAAGAAGTAATTTACTATTTTAATACATGTATAACTAATACATACAACTTATTCCACCTTCTATTCCGTATAAATTATACATAGACTCTCTCATATTTTCTACAAGTATTAATTATGTAGGATTACAAAAACTGCAACCAAACATCCTATAAATTAAATTAATACTGGAATAAGTTTTATATAACACTTGAAAAGCTACCATATCAAACATTGTATAAAATTAATATATGAATAACTTTTATATAATATTTGAAAACTTACAACCAAACATTGTGTAAAATTAATACATGAATAACTTTGATTCTTGTTGCAAATCAAACATGGTATAAAAAATATAATACATGAATAACAAAGTTATGTATTAGTTATGACATAATTTAATTGTTTTTCTAGTAGGTTTTTAGGGGTCATTTAGTTGTTGGATAGAGTTATACATGTATTAGTTATATATATACATGAATAACTTTTTTATTATCCACCTACCAAATGTTATATTAATTATATACATGAATAACTTTTTTTCTTATCCACCTACCAAATGTCGTATACGTTATACAGACTCTAATATATGGATAAGATTTATTTTATACAGCTACCAAACGACCCCTTCATTTATGTATGATTAATACATATATTGGTTTTATATTTTATTCAATATTATAAGTTATATAACTAGGAGATAATAAATTATGATATTAACATATTAAGGACGGTTAATGCTCCATTCATTTCATTTTACTTGGTTCCTATTCAAACATAGATATTTCATTTTACTTGTTTATTTTAACATATCAAAATAGCTTTTTTTTTCTCATACCACCCTTAGGCCTCGTTTGGTATGAGGATAAGGCATAATTAATTTTGGAATTAATAGGATGGGTTATCCCATATTTGGTTGGAATAAAATACAGAATAATTTATTCCAAGATAACTTATTCTCCAACAAAGCTAGCCTTTAGTATTAAACAACTACATAAAATAGTACTCTCTTTGTTCATTTTTATTTGTCACATTTGGACTTGACCCATCCATTTAAGAAAAAAATAATTTGACATGACTATTTTACTACACAACCCCTATTATTTGATGTTTAGTATTATGTCTTGAAAAATGATTTGAGAAATAAGTGATTAATGCTAATAGTAAATCATGATAAAAAAATTTATCTTCTCTAAATATATTGAAAATGACAGGTAAAAATAAAAGTTTATTTATGAAATAGTGGACAAGTATAAATAACAGAGGAAATAGTACTCAAATTTAGAATTCTAGCGCATCACTAATAAGGTTAGTTTAATAATAATATAATTTTTTTTAAAGAATGTATCAAGTCAACGATAGTCAAGTTTACATGATCATAAGCATAGTTAAAAGCAAAACTACCCTAAATACACTGAATCAAACCGTAGATAAAAAATAATCATAATATAGCTAATCTCAACATTCCTAATACACTCTATTTAAAATTATTCTAATAAACTCTATCAAACCACCTTTTAAAAATAGCTCACAATAGATTCATACACAAAGAGTCTTTCTCTGCGAAGAAAATCAACGAAAACCAGCAACATTCAAGCTTTCATCCACAAATTCAATAGCTTTAGTTATAGATTGGATTGCCAATAGCTTCTATATTTTGCAGGTTGTGATTAAGGGTGTGTTTGGCATGGAGAAAAATATTTTTGAAACATATTTCAAATTTTAAAAAAATAAAATTTTTACACCATCCCTATCCCTCCCCTCGCGACCCCATCGATCTTTTTTTAAAAAAATATTGTTTTTGAAAAAATAATTCCTGGGTGAGGTCCTAAGTCAAATCTCAGGGTTGGATTACAGAATGGTTATCGGGGTCTTGTCCTAATTAGGATGTTGGGGTCGAGTCTTAAATCAATTATCGGGGTTGATTTTCGGATCAAAAATTATTTTTTTGAAGAGTATTTTTTAGTCTCAAGCAAAAAATAAAAAATATTTTCTGAAAAAAATTTCATTCACCAACAAAACATCAAAAAATATTTCTACTCACCAACCAAACATGAGAAAATAAGTTAGAAATTCACTTATTTTTTGAGAAAAACATTAAAATATTTTCGATGAAAAATATTTTTTCCTTCGTACCAAACACACCCTAAATGACAAAAGACCCTACTCCTATTTTCCTAATGTCTTAATCATAATATGAGGGCATTCAAACAAACTAAAAAATGGGGAGATTCTTCTATTGTACGTCATATATACATTTTTAAAAAAGTGGCAAGTTTTGTGTGCCATCCTCTAATTGTTTTTTATCTTCCTTCTGCAAACAGAGCACAACCCAAGTGAGTAATGGGAAAAGCTTAATGTTTCCTGCCTGATATTTGTTGAATTCTGACAAGAATGGCAAACAGGGCTCACAATAGGGCGGGATGGGATAGGTGAAGCCTTACTCTATCATAGATTCAACCTGCCCTACCCGATTTATTTAATATTATATTGTTTTCAACCTGCCCGACCTGGCCCTATTTAGCTTGTCCCGCCCTACTTAGCTCCTTCAATTATAATTTTTTCAAATTTGTAACGATAGTTTAGAAAATTTGAAGATAATCAAAATATTATCAATGAAGCTTTGCTTATCCTTTTTTTTTAAAAAGAAAATAATGTATGGATAAAAAGTTATATAAAGATAAAATTTCAAAGTTACAGTGCTTAGTTTTCATGGGTAAGACAAAGTATTGATCACAAACAGTGCCTGCTGTTATTACGGTATCTTATAACAGAAAATTTAACTAACATGTTTCTAATTACAAGAGTAGAACTTCACATATGTATATTGTTTATCCCCGCCCCGTCCCATTTAGAATTTTAATTGTAGTTTACTTGCCCTGTTTTGTCCTGCCCTGCCCCTTCTCGCCCCACTCCTTTTTTACCCTGCCCTGTTGCCGAGATTCCTATTGGCAACATTAATGTTATCTTCTGTGGAAAAGTAGCTTCTAGTTTATACTCTCTGTTCCAAAATAAGCCTCATCTTAGAAATTCAAGACAATTTTATAAGTTTTCCATCTATGTTATTATATTCCATCTTCTGAATAATGTTTATTTCTAAAAAAAATATTTATTAAATAAAGATAGATTAATAAACTATATATTGTATTTATAGCGTAATGTTTACTAGGATAATACTTACTTTGGAACGGAGGTGGTAATATTATACATGGCCAATAGACAAAAACTTATGAAATGTTAAGGAGTAACACACATCATTATTATTTATTTTAGGCTTAAAGGTAAAGTTGCAATTATAACTGGTGCTGCTAGTGGCATTGGTGAAGCAGCTGCGAAACTTTTCTCTAGGTATGGAGCCAAAGTGGTGATTGCAGACATTCAAGACGACTTGGCACATAAAGTTTGCAAAGATTTGGATCCATCATCAACTTCCTTTGTGCATTGTGATGTTACAAAAGAGGAAGACCTAGAAAATGTTGTGAACATTGTTGTAGACAAGTATGGCAAGCTAGACATCATGTACAATAATGCTGGTATTATGGGAGCAGTCAAATCCAATATTCTTGAAAATGAAAAGTCTGACTTCGAAAAAGTCATTAGTACTAACCTCGTAGGTATGGAAAAAGTCATTATATTCTGGCTTTGATCCTTGTGATATTTTACTCAACATATTTAACTTGGAGTTATTGAAAAGCATTTTGTGATCAGAATGAAAATTCGTCCATATGTCCGAGACTTAAAAGTACAAATTTAATTTCCCTGGCAGGTACATTTCTTGGAATTAAACAAGCAGCACGAGTCATGATCCCTCGCGGTCAAGGTAGCATAATTACAACTGGTAGTGTTTGTTCATCCATAGGTGGTGTTTGTCCTCATGCCTACACGAGTTCAAAACATGGCTTGTTAGGACTTACTCGGAATGCTGCAGTTGATTTAGGACGATATGGCATTCGTGTGAATTGTGTGTCGCCATACGTTATTCTTACGGCATCAGCTTTAAATACCTTAAAAAAGATGGGGAAGGAAGATTCAGATGTTTATTCTACCTTAAAAGGTGCTACACTTACTCCTAATGATGTCGCCGAAACAGCTGTTTTCCTAGCAAGTGATGAGTCCAAGTATGTTAATGGCCAAGATTTTATTATTGATGGTGGATTCACAATTGAGAATCCAGGTTTATCAATGTTCAAGTAGTTTTTTGTATTTGATAAAGCTACACGTAATTTTGAATAAAAGTCATGTTTACTTCATTTTGTTAGACCATTGACATTTTTTTCCAGCTTATTATTTTAACTGTTTTTACTTATTTCAGTTTAGTGCCTCCTATTTTCTAGCTAAATCAACTTTAGTTGCTCAACTTTCTGAAGTTAGTAGCACCTTTTATGACTGTTAGTGGCACATGTTCTTATTTAGTTTTAACATCCACTTTGTAAGTGGCTACTAGATAGGAAATAGTTAGATTTTTCCTTGTATAAATTCAGATCTTCTGCAAATAAATATACAACTGGAATTTCATAAGTTCACTCTATTTTTATTCTTCAAATCAGTTTCTTGAGTGTTTCTATTTTAACAATGGTATCAAAGCCTCTAGTTGATGTTACAGGACCAAAAAGTTTTAATCTACAACACAAATGACATCCAACAACCTACATTTAAATCCACCATTCACTTTCACCGATGAAAATTATCCAATCTGGTCTGTGAAGATGCAAGCTTTTCTGGAAGCCTATGAACTTGAGGAAATTGTGACGGAAGATAAACCACTTGCTGCTCTACCAACAAATCCTACCTTGGCTCAAATCAAATCAAACAATGAAGAGAAGGCAAAGAAATCTAAAGCCAAGTCGCTTATGCAAAATGTTGTGGTAGATTCTATGTGTTTACAGAATCATGGCTTGCAAAAGAGCAAAAGAGGCTTGGGATAGATTGAAAGAATAATATCAAGGCAGCGATAGAACACGTCAAATGCAAGTGTTGAACCTGAAAAGAGAGTTTCAGTCCTTGAATATGCAGGAGGATGAAACAATCAGTAAGTATGCTGATAGAATCTCCTTAGTTGTTAATAACATTAGACTTCTTGGTGAAGAATATACAAACAAACAAATTGTGGAGAAAGTTCTTGTGGAGGTTTGAATCTAAGACTTCCTCTCTTGAAGAATTTAAGGACCTGGGCAAACTTTCATTAGGTGATCTAATAAGTGCTCTTCAAGCACAAGAGCAAAGGAGTACAATGAGATGGGACAAGTTCACTGAAGGAGCTTTCTCTGTACAGAAGCAAATATTTGGTAAAGGAAAGCAACAGTTCAACCAAAAGAATACAGACAAGCATGGTGGAGGAAACAATAGTGGAGATGTGAAGCAGAAGTTCCCTCTGTGCAAACATTGTAAAAGAACTACACATCTGGAGAAGTACTGTTGGTGGAGAGTCAATGCGATATCCAGCAATTGTAAGCAGACGGGCACATATCCAAGGTCTGCAGGTCAAGAGCAAAGGCCTCTGGTGCTTTGCAAGCACAAGTAGCAGAAGTTGCAGATGCACATGAGGAGCAACTATTTATTTTTTTAATAGATTTCAGAAAACAACAATTCAAGAATTGGGAATTGTAGGAACAATTCTTTGGCCTTGCTCTGGTACTGATTTGATGTGAAACAAGAAGAAGGAAATGAAATAGAAACAAAAAATAGATAGATAAAAGAGAGATAAACACAATTAAGTGCAAACAACTAAAAGATGTAATGGTGACACAAACCAAAACACCACTTAATTGAGATAAAAAAAAGTGCCTAATCTATTATAATCCTCAAGAAAGTAGCAACCTTACTTGAAAGTTCTAGGGCAAGATGTTCAAGTTCAACAAAGGATTTCCAAGCTCTCACAAGAGGCACAATTAAACATATCCAAAAACTACTTATGAAACCCTAATATCTAATACTTATACTAAGGACAAAAAATAGTGAAGAAAGATCCAATTTGACCCTCATTATATTAGAGGGTAATTAAAATGGTAGAGCACTTAATATATTAAATATCATCAAATCTTTCATGTTGGAGACTTCCAAAGGTTCCATATTCATCCATAAAGCTTGCAATGTTTGAAGGTCCTTCACTTGAATCTTTGTGAAAGGCCTCCTTGAAGTAGTATCACTTTGATCTACATCAGTTAGTATTCACCTATGGAGTCATTTCCTACAAAGGGTTCCTAAATTCCTTAATTTTACAAGTTAGATTATCCAATCAAAGTTAGAGTTTTATTCAATCTTCATGGGCTCTTTTCAATTTTGATTAAATTAATTGTGTTCTATCTATTTATGCATGAATTGAGGTAATTACATATTTTGGAGTTAAATTCATATAAACTCATGCATGCCCCACGAGTTTTAGAGTATGAGCACATGATTAAGCTTATGAACTATGAAAGATGAATTTATGAAGATATGCATGTTCTTTCTATGTAATCAATATAAATGTTTTAAGGTTGCTTTCAGAGTAAAGCATTCATGTTATTGTTGTGAAAGGTTATTCTAATATAAATAACTCAAAGGATTGAAAGATTTTCTCACCTAAGTTTGAATCAAGATTTGGGAGCTATTCTTAATAAACTATAGCTTGGATTGGTTACTTAATTGTGTATTTTCATGGATAATAGGATGAATATGATTAACGAATATTCGGTGGAATTTATGCTTAACATCGAGAAGATATTGAGATGGGAACTCTCTTGTTACTATAGGTCTAGTTTCTAGTGGCAATCTCTATCCCATAACTATAGGCCACCATAGGTTTTTCTTAGATAGAAATTACTTAGTGGATCTAATTTAGCTCAAGTTTATGGTTTTCACCTTGGAAAGTAAGGACATCTCTTTTCAGTGTGGGATAGACACCAGATTCCATGTTATAGTTCATATGGTCTATGTCGGCTAATGACAAACTTTCCACAATAACAAACTAAGGTTACTTTCTTAAGTATCTCATAAGTGTTTTAAAGATGGTTACCTTGCATTTAACATGATTATGGCTTATATTTTCTAACATGTTATCTTACGATTTAGCTTGGTCATTGCATATCATGTAAAGTCCTTTTTACCATGATTTCACAACTCTTATGCATTACTATCATACTTAGTATATTCCATATACTAATGCATACTTGTTCCTACATTGTTTCACTAATGTAGGGTCCGACGCTCCAACCTCCCATACTCATGACTAGTTCCTTTTGGACTTTTGAAAATTGGTGAGTCCTCATGTTCCGAGGAGCAAGACTTTGAGACTTATGTTAGACTTACGCTTTTGTCAAATTCTTTATGATATAGTATTGTCTTTTGAATTCTTTAAATTCTATTATCTTGTATGATGCATATTAAGTTGTTTGTGTAGGGCCTCTCAGAGTCTAAAGGCCTGTTACATCTAGGGTATACTTTGGATCGTGACAAGCAATTTACCATAACATTTTGTAACCTTAACTTCTTCATATACTCCTCAATTCTAGTGGACTTTGAAATGGCTCGAAAAGAGCTATATGTGTGTAATGATGTCTTCAATGCAAATCCAATAATCTCTCAAATACATTTTGAGACTTAAGATATTCTGAATTATAATTATTGTTAATCATTGATCATATTGATTGGTATGCCCCTTCTTACTCCTTGTTATATTTAATGGAACCACCTTTCCCTAGACTTCTTGTTGCTTTCTTTTATCTTTTTTATTTTCATAGGTGACAAATCTCCTGATACAACAATGTCCACAATGTTGTTCCTATATCCTAATCTTCTTCTGCCGCCCTTCTTTGTTCAGCTTCCTCGTGTGATATATTATAAATTATAAGCGTATCATGTGATGGATTTATAATTGGTATGGGTTGAGGATAATTTGTCTCTATTGTTGTTGCCAACTCAGCACCCCCACTCGTCTCCCCGTGTTTGTTTAATCTTACTTCTACCTGCTCTACTTTTGGATTCTCTACAATGTTCTGACATTCTTCCAAATCCACCTTTTCTTCTTGACTGGTTTGGGATTCTTCTATCTTCTCCTTGTTCTCCGTTTTTGCTAAACCATCCATTTGTTTCATTTTCTCATTTTGTTTATTATTATCATCATGGAAAGCACCTTTATTAAGTTTCCTCACCTTGTCTGCTCCTTTGTTGTCTGATACCTCCTTCATTGTTTCATCTTCCTTTTTTGCTTCCGGTGCATCCAATTTGTTTTCACTTTCTACCCCTTCTCTTTTTTTGAATAGCTTGTGGATTTCATTTTTTGTTCCTGACTACCCTTGTTATACCGTCTTCCACTTTCGAAACCTTTGTACCTTTGTTCTCTAAAATCTTAATTATTATCCCCGGTGTGTTTACATCATGTATTCTCTTATCAATTTTAATTTTGTGTCCCCATTCCTTTCCTTCTATTTTTTCATTTTCCTCCTTTGGATACAACTCTGGGAGTAATACAAAGCAATTTTTTTCATTGCGTCCCTGAAGCTTACAAGGCTTGCAATACTTTGGGATATAATTATATCTAAATGGAATCCATTTCTCCACCACTTCTCTGTCTTCTCTCTTAATCCCCATTAATCCCCATTGGTAATTCATCTAACAAATTCACTTCCACCTTCACCCTAGCACAACTAGGTTTTCTCTTGTTTTGAGTCATCATGTCAACCTGTAAAAGTTTTTCTACAACAACAACTAGTGAAAAGATTGCTTCCTTCCCAAAAAGGTTGGGTGGTAGTGTTAGGAATTAAATTCATGTTATTGTAGTTGTGGTGTCTTCCTCCTAATTGAATATGGGATACCACTTTAACGTTCTCATTTATGAACAATATTTGTGAGCGATATAGAATTGTGGTTTTGATTGAAGAGTCACATAATCCCCCAAGTTCGATGCTCTTATCAAAACATATCTATTGCTGAGCAGTTCAATATTGAATTCTCTCTTCAATTCGCATTGTTTTGGAATAAGAGTTCTCAGATCTTGCATGTTCGTCCACCCATATGTAAATTTCCCTATCACTATATATTGTAAATCCTCTTCCAAAATCATGTGGGCTATCTCCTCCTCTTCCCATATAATTCTCAGTTCACTGTGCAACTATTGTATTTGTTTCAATTTTATCTGTTGATGTGTTTTTTACGTTTTTTGACCTTCTTTTTTGCTTATTTTTAAATCATTTTTGGGAAATTTACTTAGAGTGATTTTTGCATATATATTTTGGACATTTTTTTGATAATATTTTTGAATCAAGTTTATTTTAGCTTGAAAAAGATTCTCCTTCTAGAAATTTAACCATACTAAGGAAACCTTCCCTGCTTGATTTTAACTATTTTTATTATAGCCAATAATATACGGAAACGGATCAAATGTACCCCTGTACTATAGGTAATAGTTTATATATACCCTTCGTTATACTTTTGGGCCAAATATACCCCTTCCGTTATACTTTGGGGAAAATATACCCTTTATCTATTAAATATGTGGGTCCCAACCTTAGAATAAACATGTGAAAGGTTGGGATTAATTTTAAAAACTCAGATAATTTTTATCCAGTTAATACCCAAAATACGCAATCACTTGAAGGGTTGAGATTAATTAGATGGACCCAAATAATTTATGTCCCTGCCAACAACAAAAATAACCCATAGCCCAACCCAATAAAGCTTCTAATCTCAACAATGGAGTAATGTAAAAGTTGTTTTCTTCAAATCAGTTTCTATCACTTCAATAATAATTGTATTCACTTAACTTGATGATTCTCATCATCCAAACACACATAATACTTCAAAAATCTCAGTAACTTAATCGATGAGTCAGCAACAAAAAATTATTGAAGAATTTTGATTTTTCAATCTCTATTTTTGAATTCAAAGAACCCAAAAATTGAATTCAACTTAATCGTAGTAGACGAGAAAATCTCAGCTCAAAGAAACAATAACCTAAATAATTTTCCAGTACTCAATTGATTTACAACAACTTTCAATCACAAACTTTAAAAGTTTATCGGTCACAAATTCAAAAGACAAATCCAACAGCTTTGCTTTCAACTTCTCCACCTATTGTGCATTCTAATTTTAGCACATCAATTCAAATCAATGGAGTTTTCAAGCACCGCCTTAATTGAACTTTCAAAAATTTCAGAATTGAACTCGGATAATAAACTCAACAAGAACAGTAGAACACATAGATTCTTTTAAATGTTTTGTATCTCAGAAAAAAATAGGAACAGTAGCTATAAAAATGAGCTTTCATGTATCCGTTGAAGCTAATTAGTTGACAATTTTTTTTACAAACATTTCGTTTTGGTTTTGTTTGACTTATAGAGGATTTGGCAAAGAAAGTATTTTAGTGAGTTATTTTGGGTATTAACCGGATAAAAATGATCTGGGTTTTTTAAATTAATTCCAACATTTCTCATGTTTATTCTAAGGTTGGGACCCACATATTTAATGGATAAAGGGTATATTTGGCTCAAAGTATAACGGAAGGGGTATATTTGGCCCAAAAGTATAACGAAGGGTATATTTAAACTATTTCATTAGTACAGAACTATATTTGACCCTTTTCCGTTTAATATAATTAAAATAATGATATAATAATTTGATAAAAATGGTGAAAAGAAAATTTTGTCTAAAGAGAATTCTTTTAATAAAGGGCAAAAGATTCAAATAACATTTCTAAGGACGGATGAGCTATTGATGAAATCTGCTAAGGAAGGTGCAAGTTAGGCACCGAGTGTCTCTCTCTCAACACATAATAGCAACGCAACGATTGTG
Organism: Solanum gracilifrons; assembly: GCA_029582605.1. NCBI lineage: Eukaryota > Viridiplantae > Streptophyta > Magnoliopsida > Solanales > Solanaceae > Solanum > Solanum gracilifrons. Next base: position 16,524 of record JAJOOH010027467.1, read on the forward strand.
CCCGAGAATTGACGATGGCAAGGCTTTGATCAATGACACCCAACCGGTCTATTGTCACTCCAACAACATGAATTCCACAATGACTCCTGTAGATTACTTTTGGAAGCTATTTATCACTAGGGTTTGAGCGATACAATAGAACGAGGAAACTAGTAGTTTAGAGGAAGAGGCCCCAGCTAAGTCCATCAAAGTGTACGCATGGAACAAGCGATGAGGGAATTGCAATTTTCAAGCGCTGAAACATCAACCCATTAAACACCCAATACAGAATCTACACGAGATAGTCGCAGTAATGGCAAGTCTCTCATATTTGTACCTCCTTGCATGAAGGATGGACGCGTAACTGTTACGATTGGGAAAGATTATATTAAGGCACAAATGAAGAATTGGGAAACAACGGTAATAGGATAGGTAGTAGGTGATACATACGGGAAACAACGGAACAACTATGTAGACAAGAATTGGAGTTTTGTTTCTATGCCTAGGGTACGACTGAAGGATACTATATCTTCAAATTTAAATTGGTGACAGACAAGGAAATTGTTCTTAATTTTGGACCATACTATTACAACAATAAACCAATCATTCTCAAACAATGGGAGCTAGATATCAAGTTTGATAAGGAAACTGTTAGTTTTATACCTATCTGGGTGAAGTTTCTAAGGCTACCTGCAGGGTATTGGTTTGCTGAGGCATTAGCTAAAGTTGCTAGTACAATATGTAGACTAGTGCATATTGATTAATACACTGCAAACTCTATTAAGATTTCAAATGCCAAAATTTTGATCGAAGTAGATGTCTCACGACAATTGACTGAGGTGATTCAAATTGAGACTAATGCCGGAATGTGGGAGCAACAGGTAGACTATGAATCGAAGCCAAAATACTGAAATGAATGCTTGCAGTATGGACACACTGTTGTTACCCGAAGCAAAAATAAGGGGAATGGTGAAACAAGGGGAACTAGAGAAGATATTGCTCAGCCAACATTTAAACAAAAGACAAAGAAAACTAAGAAACTGCGGGTTCCCAAATAGGTGTGGTAGGTTGTAGTTGAAAAGGGGAAACCCCCAATTGAAAAAGAAGGTCTCAGATACAGCGGGGTAGTGGCGTAAATGGTTCTATGGTGGGGAGGAATGATACTCATTTGAAGGCACCTGGAAGCAATTATGAGAAAGACATATTTATTCAGAGAGAGGGCAAGCAGGTGTTGACTAATGCTGACCTAGGTAAACAGTGCGCTAATAGTGTTGGAAACTATATGCTTTTTGCTCCACCATTGTCATTGCTACCTAAAATGTAAGGGGTCTCAATCAGGCCCATAAGTAAAAAGAGGTTAAACTCTTTATTAATAAGAATAAGGTTGAAGTATTTGGATGTCAGGAAATAAAAGTTAAAACACCAAAAATCAAAAGGATCATACATAAGTTAGGTAAAGAATGTCAATCTTGTCATAACTATACAAAAACATCAAATGGGAGAATTTGGATAATGTAGCAAAGGTAGTTAGAGGTGAATATTATTGAGATTAGAGATCAATATATCCACGACATAATTGAGGGTGTGTTTGGTATTAAGGAAAATATTTTTCAATTTTCTCATGTTTGGTTGGGTTAAATGTTTTTCAAATCAACTCATTTTTCTCAAATTTAAGGAAAATGACTTCCCTTCAAAAACTTAAGGAAAACATTTTTCAAAACTCTCTTCCAACTTCATACTACAATTATTTTTTTGTTGAAAAAATCAATTTATTTTGTCCCT
>JAJOOH010027468.1:0-11084 GCA_029582605.1 Solanum gracilifrons
CCACATAGGCCGAAAAGGGGTAGAATATTATAGATAAATTAAGTTCGGGGGGGTAATAGGACCTTAGTAAAGGTTAGGTGTGTCTCTGGGATTTCAGGCATAGGCTTGGGGGGTACTTATGCATTTTCCCTATAAGTATTAAACTAGTATAAAATTGAATTAGTAGATTCACTTGAGATACGCAGATTTATATTATGCCACATTAAAAAGCACATTTATGTATTATCTCATTATTTTACAACCAACAATTAGATAAAAAGAAAAACAATTCATAAGGAGGGAGTAGAAGATAAGAAATAGGTTTCTCCACTACGCGTAAGATATTTTGAAGGAGTTGGGCCATACAAACAAAAAAGCCAAAATCATTGCTGGCGCACTAAGATAAAGTGCCAAAGAATTATTCGAAAGACATTATACATAAATATACCATTTAATTTGATCTCGATTCTTTTTTATGTCCTTCAATTTTGGATGCACATAAATAGATGCGTCTCCTATGTAGTATCCTGCGTGTATTATGTCTCATAGAACTCATGTGTCTATTTGTTCAACATTATACAAGTTTACGTGTCTACTTGTACACACACAAAATTGAAGGACGTAAATATAAAATAAGAACAAATTCAGGGAAGGCAGAGGGATAAAGAGCAGAGATAACTTTAGAATTTATGAATTTTAAAAAAATAATAATTTAGTTTGTAGAATTTTGAATACATTATTTAGACAAACTAAATAATTTTTTTAATATATACACATAATTATAATTAAAATTATAATTATTAAAATACGTTGAATTCGATAGCTCAGCCCTACCGATGATATGACCATGCACATTGAAATAATTGTAACAGCTGGCAATAATTGTTTAAATAGTTCAATTGTGATGTGTGGTGCTCCAAAAATAAAATCCACGAATAATTATGAAAGGATAAGTATAAAATAAGATAAGAACAATAACTAATGATATAACGCTGAAAAAATTGGGTCAAAATCGATGGATATAATCGCTCTTATAAATTGAGGCCACACTTAAACGTGTCCATCCATTTATTCCTTTAATTTTTTTTAATTTTTTTTTTTATAATAAACCAATTTTTTGAGATGGTCCATCAATTTCGCAAACGACTTCTTTGGGAGAAAATATAAATATTAGAAAGCGACAAACAAAGTCAGTTTTTTTTTAAAAATAAATTATTTAAAAACCACATTGTCCATCGGTTTATTTAAATGTAAAATGTTTCCTAGATACCTTAATTAGGAATATTATTGACTTGATAATTTTATAATTTTGACAATGTTGAACCGTAATCAATGACTTTGTTTGATCTCCTTGATCTTGGGATTTCCAGTCTTCTAGGTAGAGTTACCGCCACAATGACTTGTCCTCGGCCATAGTCCCACTCTCTTTGATAATCTATCAACTTCCTCTCTAGTTAGGCCTTTTGTAAGTGGGTTCGACACATTATCCTTTGACTTTACATAGTCAATTATGATAATTTCACTAGAGACTAGCTCTCTAACGATATTATGTCTACGTCATATATGGCGAGACTTTTCGTTATACATCATGCTCCATGCCCTACCTATTTCAAATTAACTCTCAGTGTATGCATACTGGAGCTAAAGGTTTGGGCCAAAATTCTTTCAAGAAATTTCGACGTCATTCAACTTCTTCACCGACCTTATCTAAAGTGATAAACTCAGATTTCATAGTAGAGCAAGCGATACATTTCTGTTTGAAAGATTTTCAAGAGACTGCTCCTCCATCAAGAGTAAATACTTATCCACTCATGGATTTTACTACATTTGACCTGTCAATTCAGTTTGCATCACTATATTCTTCCAATAATGTTGAATATTAGTTATAATGCAAAACAATAGTTTTTAAGTATGTTTTAAATACTCCAAAACGCTTTTCGTTGTCCTCCAATGAGTTTTGAGATTACTCGTGAACCGACACAATTTACTAATAGCGCATGCAATATTTGATCGCGTACACTTCATGATATATATCATACTTCTAAATACTCTAGCGTAATCCAATTGTGAGTCACTTTCGCCTTCATTCTTTTGAAGCACAAAGCTCACATTTATTGGAGTCTTGACAATATTGAAATCTAAATACTTGAACTTCTAAAGTACCTTTTTCAATCATATCAACAACTTCAATGACTATCATATCGAAGTTACTTTCTAGCATGCTTTGTAGCATTTATGTTAGAAATGTCTCTTTTGATGATCAACATGTCATCAACATAAATACAAACAATGACCTTGTGATTTGTAGTGTCTTTAAAACATTTATCACATTCATTAATTTTGAATTCATTTGTCAACATAGTTTGATCAAACTTCGCATGTCATTATTTGGGCGCTTGTTTTTAGTCCATAAAGTGACTTAACAAGTTTACACACTTTCTTTTCTTTACCAGGAACCACAAAGCCCTCGAGTTGTTCTATGTAAATTTGTTCCTCCAATTCTCCATTTAAGAACATTGACATCCATTTGACGATTTTGAAGGTCATATACACCAACTAGTGCAATTAACATCTGAATTGATGTACTCCAAGTTAGTGACTATTATGTGTCAAAATAATCAAGACCTTCTTATTGTCTAAAGCATATGACAACAAGTCTTGTTTTGTATTTGTCAATAGTTCCATCAACTTTCTTTTCCTTTTGTAGATCCACTTTGAATTCAAAGGTTTATTTCTCGGAGGAAGATCAACCAACTCTCAAGTATGGTTTCTCAAGATTGAATCTATCTTACTATTGACAGTCTCTTTCCAAAAAGAATGAGTCCACAGAAGACATATCTTCTTCGAATATATGGACTCATTTTCAAGAAGAAATGTTACAAAATTAAACCCAAAGTTTGACATTTACTACGCCTCTGAATCTCTTTATTAAGTACATTCTCCTTTGGTTCATTCCATGTCGTTTAGACCCTTTACTTGACTATCCGAAGGTTTGAACTTATAAACCATAAATCAACATGTTTTACTATTTATAGCATATCCAATGAACATACAATTTCTGTTTTGACCCTTTTGGGAATAAGAACTTGGATTTTTTTTTGGACACCCCCACACTATGAAATATTTCAAGTTTGATTTCCCTCATTTCCATTTCTCATATGGAATAGACTGTATTGAAAATATTTAGATCACTATCTTTCAAGAGTTATTGTTTGTATATACTTTAAGGGGCGACAAGCAATTCTTTATCAAGATACAACAAAGCCTGAACAAACAAAAGTTTTTGTTGCTCCCTTTCTTAACAAACAAAAGTTTTTGTTGCTCCCTTTCTTAACAAACAAAACTTTTTGTTTCTCTCTTTCTGAACAGACAAACTTTTTGTTGTTCTCTTTTGCTATAATGATAGCTTTCTCCCACAACTCTGTGGTAAACCTGAACTTATAAGTAGAACATTCAACATTTCCTTCATAGTTTGGTTTTTTCCTGTAAGCAATTTCATTAGATTGAGGTGAGTATGTGCAACAATTTGATGGATTATTCTATTTTCCAAATATATTTTGCAAAAGAAGATTCATATTCTCCACATCTACCTTTTCTAATCATGACAATCTTTTTATCCAACTGATTTTTCAACTTCAGTTTTATATTGCCTAGATCATGTTTCCATTGTTTCATCCTTACCATTAAGCAAATAGATATAATAGTATCTAGTGCAATTGTCAAAAATTTATGAAACACATTTTCTCACCACGAGATGATGTTGACTTAATATCACAAATGTCAGTGTGAATCAATTTTAAGGGATTAAAATTTCTTTCAACAAATTTATAAGTATACTTAACATACTTAGATTCAACACAAACTTGACATTTTATTTATTACACTCAAAGTTAGGCAAATTTTTTAAGTTGATCAGTTTTCGCATGTTTTTTTTAATTGACATGTCTCAAGCATTCATGTCATAAACAATTTGATTCAAGCAAGTAAGAACAAACATAAATATTGAGTTTGAAAACACGTTCCGTGAGGTAACTTTTTCCCACAAATATTTTGTTCTTTACTTTTTATAACTGTCATATAAAGACATCATTTAGAATCAACACCATGCTAGATGTCCTTTTCAAAAGGACATTTCCATAACATTCAATTTGGCTGTTATAGAATTACCCATGACCATAGTCTCATCGGTCCAATAAGGGCAATAAGACCCAAATGTTTGTTTTACAACACAAACATGAAATATCACTTTTCACCAATGTTCATGTCTATACAAATAAATTTATTTTATTAGACACATCTTTTCATGAAAATTCACAATATTTTAAGTGATACTTTTTCATCAAAGAACACAATTCTTTTGAACGAGTGACATAATTTTGTGGTTTTATACTAGTCATATCATATACTAGTAACGAGAGACTCAACGACCACAATATCAAATATACTCCAAGAATTTTGTGGGTCTAACATAATACAAGAATGTCATTAAATTTCATACTTTCAATAAATTAGATAGTAAGTCTAATTTTGTCTTTAACACAAGTAAAGAACCCCCCCACATTTTAAATATGTTCTCAAAAATATTATTCAAGCATTTGAAATTATTTTCCACATATTTTTCTCATGCTTTCAAATTGTATACCATCAAAATACACATTGGCAACATAAAGCCTTCTTTTGGAGATTTAATCCATAGAAACACCCATTGTAGGCACAAAAATCACTAATTTCATGTCACTGGTGTTTTTTCCCTTTCTGTCACAATTAGACGAGAGCACTTAGTATTTAGAATACTAACAATAAAGATTCAATCTTTTTACAACTTGTTTCTAGTTTAACGATGAAGTTTTTATATTCTTCTAATTGTTAACCGAATGAACCTTGAATTCTCATGAAGTTTTTATATTCTTCGAATTAGTTTCACATTCAGACAGAGTAGTAAGCCAAAAATGTTTAATCTCTAGAAACCTCAAATAGAATACTGTTTCTAGCTAACAATGGATATTTTATATTTTTCAAATCATTTAGCCTTAATATTCGTGAAGAAGATTTTGTACTCTTTAAGTCATAATATTCATTCAAACAGAGTATTGAACAAATTGGTGAAGTTTCTATATTCTTCAATCCAATACACAATCTAATTTGTTCGGTGAAGTTCTTATATTTTTCAAACCAAAGGAGTAAAAAAATCAGAAGATTTTAGTCTTCAAAAGTCGGACACAATCAAATTTCACATGGAATAGAAAACTACAAAAGTTTATTGTCACGCCCCGAGCCTACACCCTGGGCGGGACCGACACCCGGAGACCATTTCTGGCCCCAAGCGAACCCTTGGCCTGACTTTCTTAACTCACCGGAAACCTAACTCAACAGAATAACTCAATGCAAATACAAGGTTACAAAACAATTTAACTTATAAAATCTGGCCACAAAGGCAACTCGCATCTCAAAATAGAATATTTACATATATACATAGATGAGAGACTCAAAACTAACTGACTGACTGTCTATGAAGCCTCTAAAATACTGAGATGGATGTTGGGACAGACCTCGCAACATCCTAACAAAACAAAACTTAAGAACACAAAATAGCTGAGTCCTCCGGAAAGTAAGGAGGCTCACCACTGACTCTGGAGTGCTCAGCTGGATCAACGGCGTGCTGGATGCTGATCCTGGGTACCGCGTCTGCATCATAAAGCGATGCAGGCCAACTGGCATCAGTACATGGAATGTACGAGTATGCGATCTGGAAAGCTAAACCACAACTTAAGCTTGAAAGGAGTACAAGAGAACACTTACCTTTTCCCTATACGACTCATGAATAATTGAACTCAATGTATAAGGCAATAAGACACATACAATATATATATATTTAGCTTGTAAAACAATGTAAACAACTTAGCTCGTTAATGATAAAACAATAATAAACTCAACTTTACTTATATAAAAATAATATAACTTTAGTGGGAGGTTCTTTAACCGATAACCACCACTATGAGCCCTAGTGATGATACAACGTTTTACCTCACGTTGCCCAAGGACCATCCTATACCTTGCCGTGATATAGGACCTTACTTTTGCTTAGTGGATCCACTAGCTTAACTTTCGTGATCATCTAAAAAGTATGACCCGAGAAATCCCATGTTTGGCTACATGGTTCTTATGGAGAGTTGAGTTAATACGAACTCATGTCCCCAATTCGGTGCTCAATACTACTCCCAAAAATATACTTTGGCTCATTAGTGTTTTAAACACATCTTTCTTTAGTTGAGATAATTACTCAAAACTTAGCCCAAAGGCTCTTGAAAACTCTTTCTAAAAAGAACATCTCAAAACTATATTTTAATATGATCATTGATGACTCGGGATATTCATACTGCTTAAACATTGATGGTATATTTAGAGACCATACTGCTTCAACATTGATGACATACTCGATTTGTCATACTAATCATATTTTAGAAACTCTTTTGCAAAACTCATCTTTTCTCAAAAAGAGATAGTACTCAATCTTCTCAAAACTCTTTTGGAAATCTCAGTTTCCTCTCATCTTAAATGTGAAAACACTTATAAACTTCTTTGGGAAATACTTAGTTCCCTAATAACTTTTGAGAAATGAACTCAATTCTTGACTCTTGACTTAACTCGAAACTCGATACTCTTTACTTGACTTGAAACTCTTGAACTCTTTACTTGACTTGAAACTCTTGACTCTTAAAATGAAGTTAAAACATTCAATGAAGACTCTTGAACAACTTTAAAGACTTGCTTCTTAACTCCCTTCTTGAACTTCTAAACTCAACTCTTAACTTTACTTGACTTGGAAACTAACTTTCCTTGAATTGGAATTATGAATGGAAGGTGTTTGATCACATGTTTATGGATGAGTTTAGGATGTTAAAATGTACCTTAAAGTGTTGGAAACAACTATAAAACATAGGTAAAGACCAAGGAACATGTATGAAAAAATGGGAAATGAAAGGTAAAGGGAAGGATTGGCGTCCTTGGCTCTCTAAGAGGCATGGGGCGCCAGCCCTCAAACTTCAGAGGGGCCTGCTGGGCGTTCTGCCCCAATGGGAAAGTTCAGCGTCCCTTTTTTGGGTGCGCTGGCTGGCGCGACACCCCAACCCTTTTCCCCCAAAAATCCGACTTTTTCCCCTTGTTTCTTTTCAACTCTAAACCCTCTCAAACTCAAAGGTTCCAGCAGCAAACACAGAATCATAAAGACCCTTAATATACAATAGATTCAACTCAAAATCATAACCGGAAACATGTACTAAACCAACAAGAAACTTCAACAACACAACCACAAGAATTCAACAACCACAACAAATCTTTTCTCGGAATTAAAAATGAGTTTGGCGTGTGGGGGAAAGAACCAACCCAACACTATGATCTCACATACCTTAATAGGGATCACCCCCGACGAAAACCACGACGATCTTGACGAAATCCTTGCTTGATTTCCTCTTTCTTCTCTTCTTCTCCTCTTCACTCTCAAACCCTTACTTTCACTCTTTAAAAATGAGAAAAACTGATCAAAATCAGTCTAACACACTAATATATATCCAAAAGAAAAGGCTAGGGAAAAGACCAAAATACCCTTAAAATTTTCGGGTAAACTGCCCTGCAAACAACCCAACTTCCAAAGGGCATAACTTACTCATACGAACTCGGAATTGAGCAAACTCGGTGGCGTTGGAAATATCATTCCAATATCTTTCCAGACATAACTTGAAATTCGCCTAACTCATTCTGATCTAGGAGTTATGACTGTTCAAAGTTGACCAAAAACTCACCTTTTTTCCATACTTAGCTAAATTTTCCAGATTTTAAATTCTTTTAAAAAATGACTATTTCCAATTCTAAGCTTCTTCATAGCTATTTCAAATTGCCAGATGTTACATTTATTTTCTCCTCTAAACAGAATACATATTTATAATAATAAAGATATATTCTGAGATCATCACATAATATGACCATCTATCCTAACATTTATGAAATAAATCTCATAACTTATAAATGATAGAAAAAAATAATAATCAAGGGAAATAAAGATAGAACCTGATTTTTCTTCATGCTTGTTAATTAGTAGAGGTTCGTTACCTCATAGGATTGACAAGGTAACACCTAGCCCCCCTTATTGTACTTATTTCTATTAAGGTTTTTATAAAATAAAAATATAACCTGATTTTTACTCACATTGAATCATATTCTATCTATCAGCAATGATTCCATGTGAGTCATTTTTCTTGCTAATTTTTTCTTTCTTTCCAGTTTCCATCATATTCCAATTTTCCTTAGAAGACATTGAATTTCAACGAGAAACCAAACTCATGTTCAAATATTGTTAGGAGACAACATTTGTTCATTTACTTCTTCTCATAGTTATATAAACCCAAAAATATAGGGAAAATAATTAAAGTGCACATCTTAGCCTTTATGCACAAAATAACTTTTCTCATTGAAAAGAAAGCTGAAGGGGTGCAATGCTTGAATGCACTTGGGAAGAGAATAAAGATAATTTTACCCATTCAAGGAAAACTTACTACAGAAAATATACTCGAACTATTAAAGTAATACTAATTAATCTCAAATCTCTTTTATCATATGATAAAATAATTCTCTTTTTCTTCTTCTTTTTCTCGACAAAAAGAATACATAAAATAAAAGTAATAATTTCCTTACCACAGAAAATACCAATAATATTAAATTTTTTAAGCTTGTTATCTCCTAAATTAAGATTAGCAAACCATAAATAATAAAAGATGAAAAGAAAAAGAAAAGAACTGTCCGAATCCACGGAACCCACTGTGTGTCCTTAAGAAATATAATCCCCTCAAGTACCCGAAGTTGTACATTAATTCCTCCCAAGATAAAACAGATTAACCATTAAAGAAGTAGAGGTACCTCAAATTTCAATAATTTCAACGAACTCAAAATGGTAGCAACGAATCACACACATACACGATCAATCAATTTTGTTTTTTAAGAAAATGTATGCAAAAGAGGGGAAGGATTCAATGCAGAAAAATGAGAGAAAGTCTCTTTATTTATAGCCAACAAAGGGTAAAGGTCACGACTCTTTGAAAAAAAAACAACCTTTCAGAAACATCACAACCCTTTGAAAAAAGCACAACTTCAAACGGTCACAACCCTTTAGAAAAGACACAACCTTTCGGCAAAGTCACAACCCTTCAGGAGACTCATGACCCTTCATTTCTTATTCACACCTTTAAAACCCTACAGCAGCAACGTATCACAGACTGGCATTACAGCATTTTGGTGGACTCATAAGAAAATACAAAAGGGTGAAACCATTCAATTCAGGAGCCACAAACATTAAGGACTGAGTGAATGATTTGAAATGTATTTAATTAACAAATCACAATGAATGCACCAGCTGCAGGGAAGTTTACAGAGTTTTATTAAAAGAAACAACTCATAAAGAAATTTCATGTGATGTTCCAAATTGCTCCAGCTACAAACTCTGCATACCCTGTTAAAGAATAACTCAATGAGTTAATAGCTCAAAAAATATAGTTATAGTTGTCTAGACTCCAGAATATATAGAGCTACAAAACATACATAAACAAACAATCCGACAAATTTATGATCTTTCTCTTTTTGGTGTCAAAATTTTTAGCTCCAGGAATACACATTTTAGTTTAAGATCACAACCAACACCATACCTAGTGTGATCTCACATATAGGGGTCTGAGGAAAAGGTAGAGTGTATGCAAAGTCTTATTACCCTTACCTAGAGGTAGATACACTGTTTCCAAAAGATCCTCGACTCAAGTAACGCATATCAAAGCAGTTCAAAATACAGAAGTAAAGCAGACATAACAAATAATACAGATTTTAGTTTACGGCCAATAATTAATTAAAACTGTTTTTTTCTTTTTATATAGATATATTTACTTTGTGTGAGAACTGCGTTAAAAGTGTCCATTTACCATTCAACAAAAAGCACAGTTGAAAATGGATAAAAACCTTAGGTTCTAGCTTAAAGTAACTAGTTCCTGAACTTTGCTTTGAAAATGATCAACAAAACCATTAACTTTGCAGATGTAGTCATCAGTTAGAGGTTGCATTTTGAGTTGAATTTGAATGAATTACAATGGGTCGAACTAATGAATCAACAGATTATTGACCCATCCAAACTTTACTTTGGTCATAACCCAACTCACCCCAACTTGGTCCTACAGTTAATGTTAATGTTTCTGTGTGTGTGTCATGAATTGGTATTAGAGTAAGCAAAATGACTATAGCACATTTGTGTTGATAAGTTGGGACTATAACCTTGTCATTTTCTGGAAATCTATGATGGTTGAGTTCACCAGAGCTCAGCATTTCGTTACAGCATGCCACTGTCTATCAGTTTCCCCACAACTAATCGAACTTCATCAGCATCCATATCTCCACCCAAAGTAAGTTTCTTTTCTATCATATCAATTGAAATTGATTTTACTCCTTTCATATCAGAAAGACAAAAAAGATGAATCAATTTATTTGGTGTACTAAAAAAAAAAAGGAAAGAAAGAAAAAATAATCAGTACCTGGAAGAGAGGCTAATCTTTTAAATGCATTATCTATCTCTTTGTCATGAGAAATATCGAATTGCAATATCATTTTCTGCAAGAAAACCAAGAGCAAACCCAAATGTAAAATGACGCCACGAGGGTTAAAGATAATAGTGAAAACAGTTCATAAAGTTTATAACAGTTATTTCTGATTCATCAAAATCATGCAGAATAAAGCTTTTCTCAGTTGTGTACCTTGATGATGTTAGAAAATGAGATATTTCTAGATGTCTTTTGTTTAATTGTTATTTTCTTAAATATTATGTTAAGTATGTAAAGGAAAGGTAGTCCTTGTTTTATGGAATATGTTTTGTAAGAAAGTCAATAGTGGTTGGATATGTATGGTCCTCTACTAACTTTGGAAAAGCTTATGTAGATATATGTGTGTATGCTTTTAAAAGAGCAAATATGTGAATGAAAGTTTCTGCCACTGAACCTTATTTTCTTCTCTAAAAGTTTCAAATCCTAACAGTGGTATCAAGAGCCCTTGTTCTTGAGGGATCTGTGAAGGCAAGAAGG
>JAJOOH010027469.1:0-13619 GCA_029582605.1 Solanum gracilifrons
TTTTAGGACTCCTTTTCTAGTAGGAAAGGTTTTAGGACTCTATAAATATAGGTTTGTTTCTTCTAACACAATAACAATAACATCCACAATGTAGTCGTTTAAGACTTTTGTTTATGGGGAGATTTATTCTCTCTAAAGTTTCAATGTTTTTCTTTATATTAGTTTTGATATAATAATATTTTGATTTTTTAGTATAAGTTTTTTGTTATCTGATTTATCAACTATATGATTTGTAATTTGTAAGCTTCCGCATGACGCCCTAATCACCATTCAGAACCCAACAAATAGCTTCCACAATGTAAACGTTTAAGAGTTTAGTTTATAGGGAGATTTATGCTCTCAATAGTTTAAATATTTTTCTCTTATATTAGTTTTCATATAATAATATTATGTTTTTAATATAAGTTTTTGTCGTCTGATTTATCAACCATATGATATGCAATTGTAAGCTTCCGCATGACGCCCTAATCACCTTCATAACCCAACACATACAAAGTAGTGTGCGACACACGAAAATCTATGAAGAAGAGGATTTAATTGTGCTCAAAGTGTTACCTTTGTGAAGTTCTAAGATCTATGAAGAAGAGGATTTAATTGTGTTCCAAGTGTTACCTTTGTGAAGTTCTAAAAGTGTTTTGAGAATGTCAAAATCATTTATTTTTGGTGGGTGGCATAAGATCCGTACGTTCATTTGGTGGACAATATGAAGAGAAAGAAACTATACTTATGCTTCAAAGATGGAAGAGACTTATATTTACATTTATCATGATCCTCCTATCTTTGGCAACAATGTTGACTCATAAATCTCATCGTGTCAAGTCGAATCTCACACTTAGATAACTTCGTGTACAACCTATATAATTCTTTTATATATGTAGGACCTCCTCAAAAAATGTCAACTTACACATACCAAGACCACGAAGCTTCTTTAATTTCAGATGATGCAAATCCAATCTCATCTCCTGAGCCATACTAATAACTTACATAAAAATTTATTTTCAGTTCGAGCCTTGTTATTCTTGAGGTTAACACAAGTTTTTCTACTTTCTTTCTTGAAAAAATAGTTGTTTTTTAATGATTATACCAATCCAATTTAACTATGTTCTAGCCTTGATAGACAGAGTTATCTGATATATGTTGTTAGTCTCATACAATTAGTCGATGTAAAAGAAAAGATCAATTTAACCCTGTATTAGCTTTGGTGGACAAAGTTATCTAGTACATGTTCCTGATGGAAGGTGACAAATATCCATGGAATTAGTCAAGGTGCGCGAGAAGTCGAGAACTCTTTAAAAAAAAGGATTCAATTTAAATAAGGGAAAAGGGCTTGATATACCCTCAACTTTGTTATTTGGAACTGATATGCCCCTCGTTATGAAAGTGGATCATATATACCCTTACCACTATACAAACGGCTCACATATACCTCTACCGTTATAAAATGTGCTCACATATACCCTTCATTTAACAGAAGTGAAAAAATTAGTTTTAATATTTTTGACTTTTTAAAAAAAAAATCATTTAGGGGTATATATGATTCTTGAGAAAATGGTCAAATCCTCCCCAACCTATTATTGGATTTTCAACTACACACTTAAACTTTATTGGGATCCTATTACCTCCCTGAACTATTTTAAAATAGAATAAACAAACCCTTAATGCTGAGTTGGCTGAGAAAGTGTATTTCACTCTCTCAAAGAGAGTGAAAAGAGAATAAATAGGGCTGCTTTTATGTTTATTTCATATTTTTATTTTATTTTCTTTCTCTTTCTAATTAAATTAAAATAATCTCCCCCACCTCACCCAAACCCAAGCGCCCCACACTTCTTCTTCTTCACACTCACCCTACACCTCTTCTTCTTTTTCACACTTTTCCTTTATTTTTATTTGTCATCACAAATGTCTACAAATATTTTCAAGAATTCTACATATTAACCGTCTCTTATATAATCAAAGAACCTTTAAACAAATTTAGTTATTACTCTCAAATCAAAGTAATAAAATAAAGAACCCAAAATTCAATTTTTTTACCAGAACCCATTTCAAACAAACATAGAATTTTCAATTTCCAACACCTTCACAAACTCTTCTCTCAAATGTTAATTCTAATTTCACATTCTTGAATTTAACCACAAATTGGGGTATTTTAGAAATGGGGCATAAAAAATTCAATTGGATCATAATTTTTTTCAATTGGATTAATTTCAATGATTTAATTTGGTTTGCTACTTTCACCAACATTAAGAAAAGAAAGAAATTAAGTTCAAAATTTATGGCATACCCATATACTACTTTGGGTATATCCCTTCATAAGCCCCCAACATGAGTAAAATGTGTAGCAATGAACTTTGAGAGAAATTGTGGGGAATAGGATAAATATATTGGTCATAGAAATTTTTACTCGTCGAAAAAAATTTACCATCTTTTCTCTTGCCGGAATGTCAATGGATGAGAAGTGAGTTTGATAATGGTGATGTTCTTAATGATAATGGATGGTTTCTAATGGGGCATATAATAATTTTAAAAAGAGTAAGAAAAAAATAATTCATTTATTATATTTATTAGGTGGCATTGACATGGCATGTGCGTGTGTTACACCACAATACACATGAGTGACTATGTCATTTTAGGGTGAAATTTATTTCCTTATAAAATAATTCAGGGGGGTAATAGGACCCCCGTAAAGTATGAGTATGTAGTTGGAAATTCGACCATAGGTTGGAGGGGTTTTTGACCATTTTCTCTATGATTCTTCTAGCAAAGTTCAAGGTATATTTTAATCTTTTTCATACATAAATTATTTTTTGACTTCTTTGATTATCATTATTTGAGTTTCTTATTCTTATTTTATATTTTTCTTTCATTCCTTAGTGTAAAGAAAAAAAATTAAAACTATTTTTTGTGGCTATATTATAATTTAAAACTATTTTTGTGTCCATATTGTAATTTGATTTTTGTATTTGAAGAAAAAAATTTGGTCATCTATAATAAGTTTTACAAGCATATTAGTGAAATATAAATAAATTTGACCATCAAAATAATAAATCTAAATTAGTCATTGAAACAAAAAAAAAGTCAAAAAAAAATATGTTCGAGGAGGATTAAATATACCCATATGGGATTATATTTTTTTTAAATAAAAAATAAAAAAAATAAAACTAAAATTAATTTTTTTTCATTTCCGTTAGAGGAAAAGGGTATATTTGAGCCATTTGTATATAAGTAGGGATATATATGAGCCACTTTCATAACGAGGAATATATTAGATCTAAATAACAAAGTTGAGGGGTATATCAGACCCTTTTTCCTTTAAATAATTCTTTTTGTTGGAGTTCAAAATAAAGAAAAGTTAAATATACTTAATTTTCTTTTTATTTTTATTTTTATTTTTATTGAACTCAAATAATTGGTGATTGGAAATTTGAAAGTTTTGATTGATTGGTCATTGGTAGATACTATTCATAATTCTCTATCCACCAAATAAAGCAAAGCATATCCCAAAAAAATAAAATAACCAAATAAAAATAAAAATAAATAGTAAATTATATCACAAGATGAACTCTTTTCCCCTTTCTTCTCCATTGCGGATTTGCGCTTATCAACTTCATCTCCATGGAAAATAATCATAAAAAACATTAATTTACACAATTCCGTTCAACTTGGTGGCCACCGGCGACAATTTCCGACAACCCCATCTCCTATTTCCACCTACCGGCCATGCCCCGTCGGAAAAATCCGGATTCAAATGGATCAAGATCCGTAGTTTTTCGACAATCGGAGATTGACCCACCTCGTTATAGGGGTGTACGTAAACGGCCATGGGGTCGATTTTCTGCTGAGATAAGGGATCCGGTGAAAAAAGCTCGGAAATGGCTGGGTACATTTGATACAGCGGAGGGTGCTGCACGAGCTTATGATACTGCTGCAAGATCCTTTCATGGAGCTAAAGCGAAAACTAATTTCCCAATATTGCCTCCTTATGGGGAGAATCAATTTGAAAATCTTCAACAATCAAGGCCGGCGTCGAGTAGTATGAGTAGTACGGTGGAATCATCGAGTGATGCGCGTGCATTGTGTAAAATTATGCAACCGCGGATTGAAATTCCTCGCCGGATTCCGATGGGGGAAGGCCATAGTGATTGTGATTCGTCGTCTTCTGTGGTGGATGGTAATTGCATTGGCGGCGGCGATGATCAGACATCGTCGTTTTGTAAAGATCCTCTGCCGTTTGATTTGAACTTTCCACCTCCATCTGATGATTTTCATATCATTGCCCCTTTGTGTTTCTAGTTAATCTTTGATGATTATGATAGAAAAAAAGAACTTTTTTTTCTATGTTTTTCGTTTAATTCTGATTTTTTTTCTTGTTTAAAATGTATCCATTTGCTGGATGATGATAACCAAATGTGTTTTTAAGTTATGCATAACTTTGTGTAGTTTTCATTGAGCTGAAGGTCTATCGGAAACATATGGTCTACGTACACTTTACCCTCCTCAGGCCTTACATTGGGTGTTCGTTGTTGTTGTTGTTGCATAGATTAGTGTGCTCTGTCATGATGCAATCTGTATTAGAAAAGATTGTATCTTTACTATTGAACACGGGATCTGATTATGGAATTTTTATCTGTCTTCTGATCTGCTTCTGGTTGATGCAAATAGCAAAATGAACACTTGACCTTTTCTTTTGTACAAAGAATGTTTACATTCATAAGTGAATTATCACATAGGAGATATTCATTTTTTTTTTCTATCTCTGCATTTTCTTTCGAGTACGTTAGTAGTATCATGGACTATCAAATGAGTTGAAAGTCATTCATCCTCAATTACAAAGGCGCGCTTTAAGCATTGAAGCGAGGTGTAAAACATGTTGAGCGCTTCATCTTGCTTAGCGGGCTCTTCAGTGTCGTCATCAAGACTCTTAAGCCATATTTTCCCTTGCCAATGAGTATAATTCTCAAAAGGCGATACTAAACAATTGATATTTCACTTTATGGTATTTTTTTTCAATTTCTTTATCCATACATTTTTGTTGTTCAGGCTTATAATTTTATTAAGTTTTTGACTACACATATATTTGTATATTTTCTTCATTAAAGTCCACGCTTTATTTGCGATTTCCGCTTAAAGCCCCAATGGACCTTGGTGCTTTTGCGCGTTTCACCTTTGGCAATACTGATTTTAATGTGGAGGATATGTACTGGCACGGAAGAAGATGGAGTGGAGGCTTCCAAAGGATTTCGCAGCCAAGAGAAAGTAAGACCATTAAACCTTTATATTTTATTCTTACATATGAGTATTATGAATACACAAACTCTGTCATAGCTGATTATCCTCGTCTCAAAACTTGGAATTTAGGGAGGCAACATATGTTGTTGCCACGAAACAAAATGTCATGAATGAACTTTGAGAATGTAGTAAGGTGAACAATTTGGAGGATAATAAGGTAAAAGAACAACCTTTCTCCAACAACAATAACATACCCCATGTGAAGGTAGGGTGGGGTGGGGTGTACGCACACCTTACTCCTACCTTGTGAAGGTAGATAGGTTGTTAACGACCTTCCTCTCCTTAACTCCCTAAAGAAGCAGAAAAGTGATGGAAATACAAGTGTATGGAAAAGATAATCTGTAGCTGAGAATTAGTGATAACTTAATTGTAGAATTGTTCAAAATGTTGTAGAGGTGTAAGGTTTTATATTTATCAAACCCCTTCCCTGCTCCGGTCTTATCGACCACCAAGGACAAGATAATGAAGCTTAGCTCTACAACTTCGACGTTTGCAGACTTGGTAAGTTTATTTAGCTATGGATTGTGGCAACTGTCTTGTGACTGCATGACTCGTCACAGCTGAACGATTGTAAAAATTGGCTCCTTTACATTCTTAACCCCGACTTATTCTCAGATTGTAATAGTGGCAAGTGTTGATCCATACCAGCATTGGCAAAAGGTTTGCTCCATTTTGATATTCCGAAAGGGCATGGAACACTGTCCCAAATGATATTAGGAAATGCTGCTGGTTTCTTTGCAAGTCTAAGTTTGTTAGAGGTCGATGAAGTCCTTGGTGGAGCGAAGGTTATTATGTGATGTAATTGCACACAAAACATGATTTAGACGCTTCAATTCATCTTTATTTCATGTCTGCTTTTGTGTATGCTGGTTGTATATGGGAGATTTTCCCATTATAAATGAAATCATTTACCTTCTCAAAAAGTTCATCTTTCTCTTCTGGTGCGCGTTTCTAGTTTCTTGATATTCAACTCTATTAACAACTTCATTCTTTTATGTTATACCAGGAACTCTTTGCTATTCAATACGACTTTTTGATTATGAAAGTGAAATCATCCTCGTTAATGCTGATGCTAGCCTTATTCCGGAGTTGGGAAAAACTTGCAATACTGATTCAACATAGCCAGTTATTACGGGCCTCCTAATCTCTTTTCAGGTGAATTTAATATCAGCCTAAAATTATAATATCAGTCTCACATTGGCAAGTGTATTCCACACGCTCCAAAGTCATTGATACGTCAGCGCCACATCATTGCCAAATCAGTGCCACATAGAATATTATTTAAATTTTGATTTTTTAAATTTTATTTTTGTTTCTTTTTATTTATTCACAAATTTAGAAAGCAAATTTTTTTAGAAAAAATCAGCACTTGTTCATCAACTGTCACAATCCCCTTTGGTTAAAAAAAACAACTCAGTCACAATTGCAATTGAACAAACTTAGTCAGATTGATTCAAGATCTCAAAACTGTTCTCACAATCTCACAAAAACACATTTAATTTTGAAGACATTATCAAAACAATAAATAATGACTGAAAATTTAATTTGAGATGAAAAAATTGTAGATTTTTCGTTAAAAAAAGCTTCAAGTTCATTACATTCAAACTCTGCGATAAATAATAATTTAGAAATAAAAATAAATTATTGGCTTTTCTATTTTTTTTTGTGTTCATCACACCCTTTTACTGATTCAAAGAAAATGGGGGTGGGATGGGGGTGTTTCAAAAAAAGAGAAAGAAGCTGGAGAGTTCTTCGAAGAAGAAAAAGAAAAAGGTGAGGCAAGTGGTGTTTGAGGCGGCGAGTCCGAAGAAAAAGAAAGACGGTCGCGATGGGGTTTCAAAGAGGAGATATAGGGTCAAGATGGGGGTTTCAAAAAGAGAAAGAGGTGGGGGTGGGTCAAGAAGAAGAAAGAAGTGATGCAAGTGGGGTTGAGGGCGGGAGGGGTGGTGGGGTGTGAGGAAGATGAAGGAGCTGGTGGTACTAACAGTTGGGGGTAGTAGGGTATGAGGAAGATGAAGGAAAAATGATTATTGGCTAAAAAGAAAAAATTAGGGCCCAGTTAGTCTTTTCTACGCGTAGTGATTTTTTTTACTTGTCACGTCAGCTATTCGGGTGTATATAATTCACTTGAAAGATGTTAAGGGGGTATTTAAACACCCGTATAATTTAAGTGCTAAAGTAAGTTGTGCTACCAAGTTTAGAATTATTTTTTTTATGTATTTTCCCTATTAAAAATAATTTTGACTTTTATTTGTTCACTTCTTTTAGAAGGTTAAGGGGGAGGGGATTCTTTGAACATTAATTATCCACTTTAATATATCAATTTAAATATTATCTTTCTTATGTTATATTCATAACATCACTACAAATTCTTCAAATCATTTCTTATTTCCTTTTGAAACGTAAGTAATGAATATTATACAGAATGTATTTTCTATATATAGATCAATATACAAAATTTATGATTTAACTTTTTATTTATATATAAAAAAAAAAAAGAATTCCTTGCGAGCTATTAAAGTAAGCTACTTACAAAATTAACATTGTTTGTAAGTTTTTTGTAAAAATTTGGCAAAAGGCATAAATTGCTCCCTAAATTTATACCCAAAAGTCATTTACACACTTTAACTAATGAGGTGACCTATTACACACCTTAAGTACATAAAAGTGTATTTATTTTCCCCTTCTGTCATCCAACTCGGGGCGCGTTTCACTCCACATAGTTGAGCGCATCAACACGCTAATAAAGTCATTTTTATTTATTTTTTTAATTAAAAAACCCAACCCAACGGTTACATTCCCATTCTCTTCTTATAACCCGACCCTAATGAACAAGAACCCTAAATTTTCACCCAAAAATCTGAATCAAGAACCCTAAATTCAAACATAGTTCAAAATTCCTTATTTTGAATCAAAGGTAACATTTTTCATTATTATTCATTCATCTCTTTTCCATTTTGATTCATTCCTCTCTTTTCCATTTTGATTTGTTTCTATCGATTTTGCAATTTTTTTGAATTTTTAGTTGTTTGATTCGCTGTAATTCTTATTAAGGTGCTACAATGGCTCGAATAAGCTTGACTAGGCTCTGTTTGCAAGAGGAAGATCGTGAATTGGAAGAGGTACGATGCAAACATGGATTTGCTTTGCCTTGGCTCACCTCTTGGACCCCTAGAAATCCCGGTAGAAGATATTGGGGTTGTCCTTACTATGGGGTAAGTTAAATTTTTTTAAGAGTTGAATGATTTGTTTTGTTGTTTCAAGAGCCATAGAATGATTCGTTTTATTTTTTAAAAATGCTAGATCATGCGATTTTTGGCTTTGGAAGGATGATTATATTGATCCAAGATCCAAATTTGTGATTCTCAAGTTGTTGGGAAGAATTGTTGAGCTTGAACATAGTGTTGAATCTTCTTGAAAATTTGAAACTTCAGATAAGAAAATCAACAAGGCTACTAAGTCGATCAAATCTGTGGAAAGCAAAATAGATATGAACAAGATAGAGTAAAAAATGGACAATTTTGATGATGATTTGAAGAAGATGAAAGCAGTTGAAAAGAAATAGAAAAACAAATTGGCCAAGTCCAAGAAAAGGGAGAAACAACTTTGGATTGCTCTGTTGTGTGCTTGTATTTTAGGTGTAAGTTTAGTATTGCAAGGAGTATTTTTTCTTAAAGGAGAAGGAGATTCAAGGAAATTGCCATGATCTCTTCTTGTACCAAAAATTTGCATTATTGTGTTGAACTTGTAAGGATTTTGTGTAATGAAAAGATGTTGGTTGAATTTGTTTGTGTAATGAAAAATTTGCAAGGCTTCCCTTATCTTAATTTGTCTCATTTATGTTGGCGAGTATTTGGGCATAAACTATACATTTAGTGTAAACTATACGTTTGTGTAGCCACTACTAAAGTAGTCACTAATTGCCCTCCATAAACACGGAATCATTAATCATCAACTAAAAGAGAAACAATATTGTTACATAAACAGACAGCCATAACTGCATAATCATTAATCTCAAAATAAAAGTTAATAGTTGTCAAAGCAGTTACATAATCAAACACCAAAAATTAAAATGCAATCACAGCTGCCAATTCATTGTCTTAAATATAAGGGACCTAAATAGGGATAAAGTGCATTGCATTGTCTATCAACCAACAAAACATAATGTCTACATTGCATTACCAACAAAAATATACCAAGTTAGATTGCATTAGATGTTGTGAGCATTAGAGCTCTCTTGGCTCAAATGAGCAGCCTTAGACCTAGTCTCAATTTGTTTTCTTCCCCTCATCTCTTTAAGTTGGCTTGAGGTCATAGCTTGTTTTCCTTTTCATTTCACACAACATGTTGGTTTATGCCCAAGATCTCCAGTGACAAATGCTGAAGACTTCACATTTCTAAATCTTTTACTAGGCATTTCAAGTTGTTCAAATGAATATAAGTAATCTTAATTTGTGATTAAAGAAAAAATAATAAATGTTATTTAAGTATAGAAATAGAGAACTTACATTAATAATAGTAGCACTACTTTGTGTGTGTAGTACACCCATTCCAACCATTCTTGTTCTACTAGCAACACTACCCTAAAAAAAAAA
Organism: Solanum gracilifrons; assembly: GCA_029582605.1. Classification (NCBI taxonomy): domain Eukaryota; kingdom Viridiplantae; phylum Streptophyta; class Magnoliopsida; order Solanales; family Solanaceae; genus Solanum; species Solanum gracilifrons. The sequence continues at coordinate 9,882 of JAJOOH010027469.1, forward strand.
CATAGTATTCAGTAAAGCAACTTATTTAAAACTTATACATGAAGTAAGTAAAGGAAATTATATCACTTTTTCTGTTGAACCCCTTGATCTACCCCTTCCTTTTTCAGTTAGAGCATTAGGTGTTGCTCTTAGGCCAGCAGTTTGTGTTGATGTTGGTGCAACTAGAGAGGTTGCTCTTGGGCCAGCAGTTTGTATTGATGTTGGTGTAGCAGCAATATGTGCTGCTCTTGGGCTAGAACTTGGTCCAGAAGGAGGTATTGGACTTAGTCTAGCAGCATGCTTGAACTTGGTCCAGTAGTAAAGCTTGTGCCAGAAGCAGGTGCACCAAGATGACACTTTATTTTATTGTGACCCTTGTTATGACAAGTGCTGCATGACATCTCAATCCCTTTTTTGGATAATTTTTCAGTTTTACTGGTTTCACCTTGCTCTTGCTTCCTTTTTTTGACAGGCTGGCATCTTCCTAACAAGAGGTGGTATCACAGAGATGTTTTGTGATTCTAGCCACATTTTCAGATTCATAACTGGCTGAATGAAGTAGTTGTATGTCTTCAGGTATGTTTCTCTGTTATATCAATGAGAAATGTAGTTGATTGGGTCCAATTTTCTATGGTGAAGAGCAGTTATTGCATGAGGACATGGTATGCCTTTCAACATCCATGCTCTACAACTACATATTTGCCTTTGAATATCTCTGTATGGTCCATGAAGTACCTCATACCCTGTATCTGAATTCTATTCAATGCTGCATTTCATAGACTTAGTTGTATTATCTTGTAGCACCTTCATTACCATTGGAGAAATGTCACAGATCCAAGTATTGCAAAACTCTCTCATCTGCCCTATTCTTTTCATCATTTTTACCCTAATTTCTTCAAGCATTGTAATTATAGTCTTATGCCTTGCTGCTAATAGCCATGAATTGAAACATTCAGCCATGTTATTGTCTACAACATCACATTTTGAGGTAAAATTGAAGTAAAGATTGCTCCATCTTTCAAAATTATTATACAACAAGTGATCAACTATATTATTTCCCAACTTTTTCATATAACTAATGTTATCTTTTAACTCGGCCTCAAAAGTAGACCTTGCACACCTCCAGAAATATTTCTTTCTCTCAAGACCTCTCCATCTCTTTGACCAGTTAGCAAGGATGTGTCTAGCACACATTTTATGCTCAACATTTGGCAAATGATCAGTTATGGCAATTTCAAGACCCTATAAGAAAATTCAAGACATGACACTAAGAAACTAAGACATTCATAAATTAATTCAAGACATGAAATAAATCAAAAAATTAATAAATATTCTAACCTTTTGCATATCTGATATGATTGTAAGGTTTGTACTATCTCCCAACTGAAGATCTTCCTTTAGAAGTTTGACAAACCAAGCTAGTGGCAGCATTTAATTGTTCCCATCTTTACAAACAACAACCAATAATTGACCTTTAGATACTCCCTTTAGAAAACAACCATCCAAACCAATGCACCTCCTACAACTAGCCAAGAAGGACTTTTTCATTACATCAAAACATATGTAGAAGCCTTGAAGTGTTTTTCTACCATTTTCAAATATTTCCTCATAAAGCTTGACTACATATGTACTACCTGAATTAGTTCTTAACAACTCATCTTTGTAGTCCAAAATCCCCCCTAACTCAAGAACATAGTCACTCATCAACTCATGTAATACTTTGTGTCTTGCTCTCTTACACATTGTTTTTCCAACATATAAATCCAATTCTTTTTTAATAAGCCCTTGAAACTCAAAGATTCTAATGTCAGGTTGTTCCTTTATCCTTTCACTGTAGTGGCTAGAACTTGCTATTACAAAGCTTGTTCCTATTAGTATGATCACATTTGTGAACTGAATTGTATATCTTTACAACAAAATTATTTGTCCTAAAATCAAAGCTAGCAAATAAAATCCAAGGACAACCAACTGTACACCTAACCCTTACCCTTGTTGGTTCATTAATATACACTTCAATTGCAACATGTTCAGCAACAACATATTTGGTAACATCAGATCTAAACTCATTAACACTTTCTAATACAAGAGCCAATTCCCACACTATTTTCTGAGAAGATGCATCAAATACAACTCTATTCACCTTCTTTCTCCTTCTTGGCTTAACTCTCTCTCTCTTTGTTGAACCTCATCTTCATCATCACTGAAAGCATCTGGATCTGTTTCAAAACTGGCAGCTTCTTCTAGGGATAATATGGCTCATCACCAGCTAACTTGCCTTCTAAGTTGTTTCTATTACCACTTGTAGATTCATCATACCCAGTATCTGGCCCTTTTTTTTCTGTTCCTAACTTGACATGATCAGGAAATAGAGCTCTTTCTCCCCTTTTCCTTCTCTTTCTTTTACTCTTTTCCTCCCTAAACCTTCTTAGCTCATCATCTACATTACTCCCATTAAATTCCCTATTCAATGATTCTCTATCTGAATCTTGTTCATTAGAAGGATGTACAGGGTCAGGAATTGAATCAGAATGGATAGGGTCAAGAGTTGGATCAGTAGAAGGATAGATAGGGGTTGTAGTTTGATGAGTAGGAGGAGGAGTATTTGAAGTAGTGAAAGAGTGTACAAGAGAAGATGTATTTGAATTGGCAGGGGCAGGGGCAGGGTTTGAGGCATTTTCTTGGGCCTCATGTGTTGGTTCTAATTCAGCATCAAAAGATGCATTAGGCCCACTGTTTTGAGATTCTCCCTCACCTACTCCACTTTCCTCATATTCCAATAAAGGTGGGACCAAAACTGAATCAACAACAAAGTGACACACAAAACAGTCCAAAATATCTCCATGACTCAAACACTCGGCAATTAAAGTAGTACCATAGTCAGATTTGATTTCTAACATAGAAGTACTTCTAGGAAGTTTCATATACAACACACATTGTCCAGTTTCATACCCCAACTCTTTCAGACAATCCCTCAATTCAAAATAAGATAACTTATCTATATCAACATCTAAAAACGTATAAACTCCTCCACCATGATATGTTTCCCCTTGTATCCCTTTTTTCCAATCTTCATAATACCACTGTGGTAAAATCTCAAAGTAATAAATTTAAAAGAAATTTTAACCTAAAAATAATGTTAACAGTTGACCCTCAACAACAACGACAAAACATATACAACAACAAAATTCATACAACAACGAAGGGGAATCCTGTGAATGAAAGACAACATACAGTAAACTTGAAAAAAAAACCCTCAACAACAACGACAAAACATATACAACAACAAAATTCATACAACAACGAAGGGGAATCCTGTGAATGAAAGACAACATACAGTAAACTTGAAAAAAAAACCCTCAACAACAACGACAAAACATATACAACAACAAAATTCATACAACAACGAAGGGGAATCCTGTGAATGAAAGACAACATACAGTAAACTTGAAAAAAAAACCCTCAACAACAACGACAAAACATATACAACAACAAAATTCATACAACAACGAAGGGGAATCCTGTGAATGAAAGACAACATACAGTAAACTTGAAAAAAAAACCCTCAACAACAACGACAAAACATATACAACAACAAAATTCATACAACAACGAAGGGGAATCCTGTGAATGAAAGACAACATACAGTAAACTTGAAAAAAAAACCCTCAACAACAACGACAAAACATATACAACAACAAAATTCATACAACAACGAAGGGGAATCCTGTGAATGAAAGACAACATACAGTAAACTTGAAA
>JAJOOH010027470.1:0-14078 GCA_029582605.1 Solanum gracilifrons
TTTAATTCATTATTGATACAAGTTTTATTCAGTTTACAAATCACATAATGCTCTTTCGTTTGCTACATTTTGCATTCATGTTTAATTCGCTTCTAATTCAACTTTAATATGTGTGTAATACATTTTTTATTCAAGTTTAATTCATTTGACAGTTTATTATTCTTCATTTGTTACAATTAGATTACTTGTCTAATTAATTATTGATACAAGTTTTATTTAGTCTTCGAATCGTTGACTTCTCTTTCGTTTGTGATTAGTTTTGATAGGTTGTTCCTACAAATAGTTGAAAATATCGTTTGGAGTTTATATCTCAATTTTAAGAGGGTTTGGTTAAGTTTAGAATTGACTTTAGGAAAAATATTGGATTGAAGCTCGAAAAGGATGAAGTTTACGGAACTATATCGCATTTGTATTAGATATTTTTCGTAATTGTATTAAAATTGTATTAAAATCATGAACAATACATCCTACATTTATAATACATATTGCAAACTTCACTCCCTTTTTAATGATATCAGCTAAAATAATTTAGGTAACACACTTATAATATATTTATAATACATGCACAATACATTTTTAATACATATTGCAAACATCACTCACATTCTTAGTGATACAAACCAAAAGTAATTTATAAGACACACATAATACATGTTTTATTCATGAATAATACATTTATAATACGTATTGCACACTTTACTCATTTTTTACGGATACCAAAAGAATAATTTAGGTAACACACTAATAATACATTTATAAGATATGCACAATACATTTTTAATACATATTGCAACCATTGCTCATTTTCTTAGTGATAAAAGAAAAGATAATTTATAAGATACATATGATGTAAGTTTTATTCATGAATAATATGAGTTTAATCCAGGTTATAGATCGTTATCTTGTCTTTTGTTAGTTACGTTTTTCATTCATTCTTAATTCTCTCTTTTAATTCAACTTTAATATTGTGTAATACAATTTTAAAGCAATTTAATTTATTTTGTAATTTTTTGATTTATTTGTTACTATTGGATTACTTGTTTAATTCATTATTAATACAAGTTTAATTTACTCTATAGATCATTGTGTGTAATATATTTTTAATTCAACTTTAATATGTGTGTAATACATTTTTAATTAAAGTTTAATTCATTTTGCAATTTGTTATGTCACTTCATTTGTTACGATTAAATTATTTATTTAATTAATTAATTATTGATACAAATTTTATTCATTCTACGAATCATTCACTACTCTATGAAGAAAGTAGAGAGAGAAACAAAACGAAAAAAAAAAGCAACAGAAAGAGAGAGAAAGAGCAGCAAAAAGAAAGCAAAAAAGAAAAAAACAACAAAAAGGAAGTAAGAGAGAGAGCAACAAAAAGAAAGGAGCGAGCAAGAGAGAAAAATTAAAATACTGATAGAGAAAAAAAGAGAAAGAGGCGAGAGAGAGAAAAATCTAATAAAATATATAGTATTATTTTATATTGCTATAAATGATAATAATTAAAGAGTATATCTAAAATAAGTAATTATTTTTTAAAAAGGATCCACTCAAGTAATTAATCCTTTTATAAAATTTTAAAGTGTTAAATCACGAAAAAGATATGCATCAAAATACTTTTTACTATTAGATTTACTTAAATAGTGAATATTCCTTATAAAATTTCTTGAAAAAATTTAATGTTATGAGACGAAAAAAATTAATTCAATATTGACGACGTGATTGAAATTAAATGAGAGATAGGATTAAGGAATAGTAAGAAAAATGAAAAAGTTAGCAAACTAATGCGATTAATTATAATTAGGAATTACCAACACTTTACAAAAATATTATTAATTTATTATTATGTAATTTAGGGGGTGACAACATGTAAGTATACAAAAGGTCGCTGCTAAAAATATTTCTAAGTATTAGCGACGACTTTGTACGGATAAACATATTTATTTACAAAAATAATCGTCACAATTATGGTGGAAAAGATTTAAAAAAGATTTTGAGGTCTTTAACAATGCTAATGCATGATACATAAATGTGCCATTTAACTTCACCTCATTATATATTTATGTCCTTCAACTTTTGTTCTGCATAAGTAGACACTCAAACTTGTATAAAGTTGAATAAGTAGACACATGAGTCCTACGTGGCATAAAACACGTAGGATGCAAATTGCCATGTAGGATGCCATTTAGGATGTGTGTGTCTATTTGTACAATTTTGTACAAGTTTAAGTGTCTACTTGTGCATACCCAAAGTTGAAGAGCATAAATGTGAAATGAAGCCAAGTTAAAGGGCATATTTATGTATTAAGCCCATTAAAATCTCTTGCATTACTCAAGGATATTGCTGGAGTTGTAGAAACCTTCAAATATCCGTAGGCATTTTGATACATTCTACGTATATTAAGTTAAGAACACAAGATTATAAAGTCTTCTTTACTTTTTTAAACAACACTATTAATCATACATGATTAATTTTATTTTTTTATGTATATATAGTAGATGTGGAATTCCCTTTGATTTATTTGTATATTTATTTTTTCATATTTTGAACCCTGTGTAAGCTAGAACTGCAATAATATCTTTTTTAGTTTGGTTAGGTTTGCCTCTTCTGTTCCACTCCAAAACCATATTGTTGCTTCTTTCCTTGGTATATAACTGAATAATATCAAATTTCAACCAGCCCAATTTTTTCCTTTTCCTATCTCAATACAATAACAGTAAATTCCTTGAATAACTTTTATTAGGTAATTGAGAAAAGTTTCCACAATACAGTACAAGAAAGTAATCACATAATTCAGCATGAACCAATGAGATATGATACGTCTTTCATGCTGTTTTGAGGAACTGATTTGCAAAGACAAAGTTACAATATATAATCTAAACAACAAAAATCTAATAAGCTGAAGGCACACTAACATTGTAAGGATCACCAAATGTTGAAACATTGCCTGGCCTTGAAAATACAATCTACAAAGATAAGAAGCACCACTTGATCAGTTGTTTTACTTCTTAGATTTGGTAAAACATTTTAAACATTCATAGTTAAAAAAAAAAATGGAATATACCTGATAATCTCCTAACGTGCACGTTTTGAATCCAGCAGCACAGTAGTCAAAGTAGTGCTCCCATGTCCTGATGAACTTGTCGTCGAATTCCAAAGCATGAATTTGGCTAGTCTAAAAGTTACTAAAGATAGTCTGTTACTTTAGAACAAGCTACAAAATGATTCATAAAGGAAACATGTTAACACAATGTATGTTGTTGTTGTTGTTACCTTTGTTTTTCTAGGAAGTTTTTCCGCCAGCATCTCAGCGTTTGATAGTAATGGATTCCTATGTCTTCTAGGTGCTCGACACTGCATTTGTATCATTTGTCAAATGACCTTTAAATAAGACATACTATGCTTGTGTCAAATGACAAAATCAACTCTTTGTTTACCAAAGTCTAGATGCAGCAGACATGGCTGATGTTACTCGACTTAGTGCAGGTAAGGATCCACCGAGGAATATATACTCTTTTATGAAGTCTGAACTCTGCCTGTATTCGTCATACCTCTCGTCTGGTATTGAAATGAACTAAGGAAAGCCAACGTTCGTGAAAAGAATAGTGAAGGAAATTGAAGGGAAAACATGAACAACGTGGAATGTGTATTCATTACCTGTAAAACAAGAATGCCATCTTCTGCTAGTGCATATCCACAACAAGTAAAGAATTCCTCCATAAACTCGTGACCAACAGATTCTAGCATCTCGCTGAAAATGATCATTAGTACAATTATCATGCTGGCTTGACTTGTAATAAAGTAAATTGAAATTACATAATTTAGGTATGCAACGACTTACCATGATATAATTCTGTCATATCTAGACATATTTGGCAATTGGCGATAGGCACATAGGAGAAATGTTATATGATCCTGTGAATGCATTTCATTACATTTAGTTAGTACTAATCAAAATTCTCCAAAATTGGTTCCAATGTATCATCTGTTATTTGAAGTTATGTACCTGAAGACCTGCTTGCTGAACTCTTCACTTTGCATACTTCAGTTGCTGTTCGGAGAGAGTTATACCAGTATATTTACATCCTGTTTGCTTAACAACTTCCACAGCTAAACTTCCCCAACCACATCCGATCTCTAAGATGTGATGTTCCTTCTTAACTTTTGCCTAAAAAGATCAAAATCAGAATCAAGTGAGCCTAGAACTTTATGTAGAAATGAGGGAGTATTTACTTTGTTGACAGCTTACCTTTTCGATGAGAAGAGAAATCTTCCTCTCCTGTGCAACTTTCAGGTCTTCCTCTTCACTCTAAACAATCACAGAAGGAAAAAAGATTACCTTCATGAATGAGATTAAAAAACAGAAAATGAATCTTTGAGTTCTTACCGTAAATATTGCACATGAATATGTCATTGTCTTGTCTAGAAACAGCGAGAAGAGCTCATTACTCTGAAAAAAGCGATAAATATACCTATCAGCCTATGTAAGATGACAACGTTACAAGAAAACAGCAGAAAGTGACTAACTGTACAAGTTATTTACCAGGTCATCGTGATGAGAGATGTTCCTACGAGCCTGAGTCAGGGTGTTCTGATTTGAAACACATCGGATGAAGTACTTTGCAGATGACAATGCAGCAGTAAAAAGAAGTGGTGTCCACCATCCTCTGGAGATACAGGTAACCAAAAAAACTTTTAACGTGTCAACGGAAGTTGTAATGTCCTGATTACAGTTTCTGTTAACTATTTACCTTTTCTTACTAGACCTTGTGACAGATGCTTTCAAATCTCTGTTGTTAACAAAAATCTGTAAAAGAATTCAGGATGCCAAGTACCAAAAAAAATCTATTGACATAGAAATAGAGTCATTTTCTCACCATGAAAAGATTAAGAAGACCGTCATTCTTATCAACAAAAGAGAAGTCCCCATGAATAAAAGCATCAGCAAGACCTAAGTCACCTTGAGTTGCAACCTGTAAGTGATTAGTTTATGTCAAAGAATTTATCCTTCCTTTACATTTTTCTTCTTTAGTTGCTCGATGAATACGAAAGACTGAAAAAAAAAAACTAACTCTAGTAGTTACCTTCCAGTAAAATTGTGGACTATGAACTCTAAGAGAAACTTTGAGAGAGCATTTTTTCTCTATTCCTTCAAATGTGAACATTGTACCTCCTTCTAACAGGCTGATCACAGAAAAATATTAGTCTAAAAATAACGTATGCATGATTCGTTTATGTAGTTTTAAGTATATAAGAGCATACTTTCTCATTAAAGTAGTTTTGCCGAAACTGGATGTATAGAAATACCATGTTGTTAAGCATTTTGGACTATACAAAATGAAACTGTTATAACTCACATTAAGCATCCTGTAGCAATGAAACTCTTGAGAAATCTAGTAACGAGGAGGCGTGCTCCTATTTTTGGCCAGGTAGGTACCATCTGTTTGGGATTTTTCAGGATACTAAAGTTTTTCTTAAGTAGTCCTTGTGCAGCAATAGTACCTGCCTGAGAAGCAGCATAAAAAACAGATTGTTGTCCACACATTGTATCCTGTATTCTTGTTCATGGATTTCATTTCTCCTTCAAGTTGAAGTGTGGTACGCTTGTTGGAAGGATATATATAGTACTACCTTTAGTCCATCCTCATGGAAGCCATAGCCTGAAACTAGTATTGCAATTTTACATCAATGAGTAGTGAAAGAACGACGCGGCTGTAAAATTCGTGCACTAAAGGAAGCAAAGATAAGAGAATCAGGACAATTTTATGAAAGTACCTTGATATGCTCCACAAAACCATATTCCTCTCTTGCCTTGGATTTGATAAAGTTCAGATGAAGCTCTCAATGCAGCAACTGAGGGTACTGGATGACTGGTGGTCCACTTAAGCAACATATGCTCTGGTGTGTGAGGAGGATTAAGAGTTACACAATAAGGCCTCTCTGTCTCACCAAGGTTCTGTTGGTTTACACATTCCAAAGATAAGAAGACTTCCTTATTGAAAACATTATAGAAAGGAGAGGCATCATATACCTGGATTATATTGAGCCAATATGTCACGCATACTCTACCATTCATGGTTCTAAGAAAAATTCCATGAGCTCCACGCTGCTGGGTTGCGAGGCAGGAGAGTTTTGTCACAATGAAGGAAAATATCACTGTCCCAGAGGAATAGAAAATGAGTGTGCATGTTGACATTATAAATCATCGCAACACTATGGTTCAAAACACCAACTAACTTCTTTCCTCATTCAATGTGCATTCTTCAATAATCTCATTGTAACAGATACTACTATCTAACATGGATATACTTTTATATGTTCATTTCTGAGAGGAAGATAAACCATGCATTTCACCGATATCAGCCTAAATGATGAACTTTTCGGAAAAGAAAATAAAGAGGAATGAGAAAATTCAGTTCAAAAAAGTTTAAATAATAGGCGCGAAAAGTACCTGTAAACATATTGAAAAGCACCCAATAGTCTTGTTTCATCATATGTTGCCTCTTTTCCTAACATTCTCAGTGTGTCAGGTGCATGTGCAGCCATTATGCATCTGTTGTATACTTCTTTGGAACCATCAGTGCAAGTTACAGTACAACCTGCACTCGCTCTCTCTTTTACAGTTAGTATCACGACTAGTTTCTAAATATGGGAAGACTTTTCTTAGGTAAACCAAATGAACTTTATGGAAACAAGGACAGGAAACTTTCACATAAATGCATTAGCAGACATGGAGAAAATAGAGGGATTTAAAATGCTAAAACCAAACCGGACCTTCTTCATTCGTTGTTACTTGTTACAGAATTGACTTCACAACCCATTCTTATATGGCACCCTCTCTTCTGCAGCTCCTCCTTAACCTGGGTTTTTTACCAGTCAAATAACTCAGAATGATGATAGAAGCTTAACAAATCATTTAAGAAAACGAAAATTTGTACTTCCTTGAAGATTTCTTCTCTGAAATTAGTAACAACTTTGAGGTACTTATAGAATAAAAGTACCACCTTGTTTACATACGCATGTGATCGCCATCTAACAGTGAGCCATTGAGGGCGACCAGATATCTGTAAAGAAAATACGGAAGCACTCTTTATTACAAGGACAACAAAATGATATAGAGAAGTATTCAGATTCAGTATCTTCTATGGACCATATTTAGTGATTGGCTATAAGTCATGCATGGAATATGCTCATTGAACAGTATGTATGAGAATTCTACCTGCAGAAGATGGTGGTTGCGACAAAACGAAAGAATGGTATAAGCAGAAAAGCCCATTACTCCTTCCGAGGGGCAGGACCAAATCAAAGTGCATATTGGAACCTGTGAAACATATGTGTGAATTGCTTGTTGCAAGATTAATATTTTGAATGAACAAAATTGCCTATATACGTAGTAAAATCAAGAACTATGACAGAAGAGCAGTCTCACCAGATAAGCTTTCTGAAATAACTCCGAATAGCCATGTGATTGAATAAAATGTCCCAACGTTTCATTGTGATCAATGTCAGGATTGTTTTCCAATGTTTCAAGGTAACTGCAATGCAGTGAGAAACATATTCGTGATGAAACAAACTTCATTGAAGATAGCTCTTTTATTGACACATAAACAAAGAAAATGCACAAAACAGAACAATTTGGTAAATTTCCATCATATACATCATCTTCAAATGAACAATAAAGACTCTGCGCTCTAAATTTCTAATGGGATCAGTAAATCAACAAATTGCTCAAACAATAATAGATCAACATAATTGATAACTGGTATGAAGTCACATATATAAAGATAAATAAGTTATTGGTACCTTGTGACGTTCTGCTTGAATTTGCTAATTTCTCTTATCATTTGCCAAAAATACAGATTCAAGACATTCTTCTTCTGTGCAAACAAACTAGAGAATCCATTTCGAGTACCCCGTTCACAACCACAGCCTTGGTCTAAGCTCACTGAGAAAGACATATCAGAGATCTCCACATCAACTCCAAGGAGCTCAAAAAATTCCATCAGGTTTGGATAAGTTACCTGTCAAATACAGCATCCAAAAGATGGGGTAAAAACAACTCTAGCTACAAACGTTTCATTCAACAACACCAATGATTTTACCCATAGAAACTCAAAATGATGGTTTGCCACTATCTAGTTCACTACTAAGAATAGATCAAAACAAAAGATGATTTCAAATCACTAACCTAATAATTATTATCTCGAAAAGTCACTTTCTTTGTTTTAGAAAATTGGAATCAAGAAGAAAGGCGACTTTCTGAAATAATAACTATCATAACTGAGTTTAACATTGATCATATAGTACTTTTTTAGGTTTCTTTTATGACACAACAATATGTGTAAGAACTTTAAAGCTCAGGCCTAACTGCCCAGGCATAATAACTTTTGGACTTAAACATGAAAAGTGTCTGGACAGTTGAAATTCTGAATCCGCCCTTTAAACAAATATCTTATTACATCAAGTAACACATCTAGAGCATTTTTACCAAACACATAATTAAGCTAAAAAATACTTATAAAATACCCGAATGAATACTATAAAACCAACGTCAAGATCGACGCCGTCAACGGTGACAGTCTTAGCATGGCAGCCGAGATAATTTTCCTTCTCATAAATTACAACTTTGACCCCTGATTTTGCCAATTCATATGCAGCAACTAGTCCACTTATCCCCTGCCCCTACCACTGCTACTTCCATTTTTTTTGTCACTTTAGCCTCAATATTGCAACTGCAATAACAATGAAGATCAGAAGAGGTCATTAAATAGGAGTGGGGGTTGGGGGCATAGGTTGGTAAACTTGAAATGTCATGAAACTATTATTTTTCATATGTACGTCCATCAGGAAAGTCATATTTCTCATTTATAAAAAAAACTTATTTTCCTATAGTTAACCAACCAAAATGAAAATATTGAAAAATATTGTCATACCAAAAGCACACCCATATATAATACAAGTAATTTTCTTAATTTCCCTACTTTTCAAGAACTGAATGAGACTAGAGGCAGGGTTAGAGAAGCGGAAGGGGGTTTACTCCAACCCCTTTCGTCGAAAAAGCACACTAGGAATACAAGGACAAGAATTCTTTTAATGTATATTGTTGTTGAATGTAGTAATTAATGATGAACCCCTCAGTAAAAAATTCTGCCTTTACCACGGGATGATCACATTTTAGAGCTGGAAGAGAGAAAGAGAGAGGGAAAAACAATACTCAATTGACTTAAGCAAGTGAATCAAATACTTTTAAAAAATAAAAAAAAAGACAGTGTCATATATTCACAATATTTTATTAAACGTGACAAAATCAGCCCATAAAATCACAAACTATAAAAACTTTAGGTACTACATATCACTTGAGGCTATTGTTGGAGTTGTAGAGACCTTAAAATTTCTGTAGACATTTTGATACATTCTACATATATTAAGTTTAAGTGCACAAGATTCAAAAGTCTTCTTTATTTTCTTAAATTTCGTGTCAAGTCAAATTAAACCAGACAAATAAATAGAAACGGAAAAAGTAATAAAAGAATACTTAATTAGTGGATGTAGGCATGTGATATTTATGTGAATAATGGAGTTAAATGTTCTTTTTAGGATTAATTTTGATATTTATTTTTTATTTCATTTTAGTAGGTTTTATTTGAAAATTAAAAAGTCACAAAAAAGAATCACATTTTAAGATATTTTTTTTTGGAAAAGACCACCAATGATGATTTTCCATGCGGAAGATCCCTCTTTTATCCTTGCATAACAAACTTTGGACCACATTTTTCATTAAATTGGACAAAATCTCACCTGCACACAAAGGGGACATGATTTTTTGCAAATTGAAAAAAGGGGACCATTTGTATTCTTGAGGGAAAAAGGTTGAGGCAATTCTTTTTCCGATTATTTTCATTGATGTTACACCTGTACTCTTGAATTTTCACTATTAGTATTAGACATATTTCTTCTGGAGGATTTATCAGAAGCAATCTCTTTATTTTTGAGGTATGGATAAGATATGCCTATATTTTATCTTCTTCAGATCCCTACTTTGTGAGACTAATTGGATATGTTGTTTTTGTCGGTGGTGGAGCCAGGCAGGGCCCCCATTCAACGAAATACAACACTATTCATTCATGATTAAAATTATTTTTTATTTATATATTATAGATGTGGAACTCCCTTTGACTTCTTTGTATGTTGATTTCTTCAATTTTTGAACCCTGTGTAAGATAGAACTGCAATAATATCTTTTTTAGTCTGGTTAGGTTTGCCTCTTCTGTTCCACTCCAAAACCATATTGCTGCTTCTTTCCTTGGTATATAACTGAATAATATCAAATTTCAACCAGCCCAAATTTTTCCTTTTCCTATCTCAATACAATAACAGTAAATTCCTTGAATAGCTTTTATTAGGTAATTGAGAAAAGTTTCCACAATACAGTACAAGAAATTAATCACATAATTCAGCACGAAGCAATGAGACATGATATGTCTTTATTAGATCTTCCATGCTATTTCGAGGAAATAATTTATTTGCAAAGACAAAGTTACGATATATAATCCAAATAAAGGAACTCTAATTAGCTGAAGGCATAGTAACATTGTAAGGATCACCAAATGTTGCAACATTGCCTGGCCTTGAAAATACAATCTACAAAGATAAGAAGCACCACTTGGTCAGTTGTTTTACTTCTCAAATTTGGTGAAATAATTTCAAGTTTTCTTGTATAAAAAGGGAACAAGTGGCATGCATGTATTTACTATTGAAGATATAATTTAATAAAGACCTTTAACTTGGGGTGTGCACAAATAGACACTTAAACTTGTATAAAATAATTGAACAAATAGACTCATTCATCCTACATCACAATTGTGTGTCCTATGTGGCATCCTACGTGTATTATGTCATGTAGGACACGTGTGTCTACTTGTTCAATTTTATACAAGTATAAGTGCCTACTTGTGCAAACTCAAAGTTGGAGGGCATAGTTGTCCGCTTAAGCCAAGTTAAGGGTCATGTTTATGTATTATGCCTTTAATAAATAAAAGCTTGTCCCGTTCAACGGCTTAAGTTTTAAACTAAAGTAGTTCACATAATTGAACATGATACAAACGGAGTTTGAGTTTCATTGCTACCCTTGAAGTGGAATGTCAAAATTATGCTTAAGTGAATAAAACTATGTACCATCTCTAATTACTTGAAATTTTTAGACAAGGTGTAAACATAATTCAACATTGCTTTTACGTTTTTACCTAACCTTTTTCCCTTTACAACTACCTCAATCTACTCCTGCATTTCCACTTAGTCCAACAAAAATATTGACATTAGTTCTTTATTTGCTACTAACTTGAGCGTATTTGTATGCTTAGCAACCAAATAACACCCATGTTTTGGCCGAGTTTTGGGAATGAATTTGCTAGTTGTTAGTAGTGTCGAGTCATATTAATTCATTTGGACTAACCAATATTATTAGTTGTGCAGGTGATGATAAAAGAAGAAACGAGCACAAAAGTGGAAATTGAGAAGCAAGAGTGGATCCAAGCAAAAGAGCAAAAAAGAAGTGAAAACAAAAATGAAGAACAAGGTTGCGCCGTATCCTCTCCGTGTCGCGAAGAGGGAATTTATTATTTGTTCGAGTGTTGAAGTCCGAGGCAGAACATTATGTATCCTCTCCGTGTCGCGGAGAGGAGTTTCTTGCCCGAAGCTGGATTTTTAGAACGTCTTCGCGTCACGGACCTGGTCTCAAATTTTCGGCCGTTTTTCCTAAATTATAAATAGACTTGGATTTTATTTTATTAATTATTCTTTTTCTGGGTTTTGAAGAATGACGACTTTGGGAGCTGTTTCATCTGTCTTAGGGTTTATTCCTAAACTTTACTCTATTCGATCTTTTTATGTTAATTAAACATTGCAAAATTGAGAATCGTGATATGAGTAGCTAATTTCCCTAGTTCTAGGGTTGTGGCTACAGGATGATTGAGTTTCATTGATTTTGATGGATTGTTGTTAATTATCATATGAATCTCTCTTTTGTTCTTGTTTTAGTATTTCGTGCCTGATCACCATAGAAATAAATGTCTTATCCGAATTGAACTCGGGAGAGAAATAAGAGGATAGAACGTGGGGCAAAAGGAGCATGTTCTTCTCTAAGTTTAGGGTTGAGTTGTATCTAGGATAGTGATATACCTAGAAACCTTGCTTGGTTAATAGACAGGATGAGATCGTAATGCTCGGTAATTGGTTCAGTCTATCCCCGCTCAACGATGTAGTTAGGTTGTCAATTATCGTAGGCGATTAGAGATCGGGAGACCATGATCATACAATCAACCCTATATTCATTGATTCCATAATTGATTGACATCCATTAAATGAGATAATGTGCATGAATCCGAAAGTGGGCTGCAGCCCTGGAATTTCCCAAGTCATTGTTTGAAACCCACTTGAAATCGAATCGTATTAGTTAACTTTAATAATTAGATAATTGATCGCTTGAAATCCAATTCACTATTCTTGATAACACCTGCTTTAAATTTTAATTGTTGGAAAGATTGAATACATCTACTCTTAAGCCCATGTGGGTACAATACCTGACTCTTGAAAAGAGTCACTTTAATACTTGCACGACCATGTACACTTGCGTGTGTGTTTGGGGGCAACAGATACCTATAAGTATCACTACGCACCATCCACATACTGTGCCTCCTGCTATCCTCTATAATGATTATATGTCATCGATATAGTGATATTTCCCTAAAAAGGATTTTCAAAGATTTATGATCATACCTGATAATCTCCTATTGTGCATGTTTTGAATCCAGCAGCACAATAGTCAAAGTAGTACTCCCATGTCCTGATGAACTTGTCATCGAATCCCAAAGCACAAAGTTGGCTAGTGACACAGTTAACAATGCTCAAGTATCAGCATCTAGAACTGATTAAGCTACAAATGATTCATGAAGGAAACGGTTTTAACTCAGTGCAGAAGGTTGTGGACTTAGTTTGGTTTAGTTACCTCTTGTTTTTCAGGAAGTTTTTTCTCCAACATCTCAGTGTCTGATAGTAATGACTTCCTATATTTTCCAGGTGCTCTACACTGCATTTATTTATATCATTTATCAAATGCTTTCAGAAATAAATGTTTTTGAAAATGTGTCGAGCATGCTAGTGCAAAATCACAATATCAATTTTTTCTTACCATAGTTTTGATGCAGCAGCCATGGCTGATGTTACTGGACTTAGTGCAGGCAAGCCTCCGCCTGGGAATATATACTCTCTCATGAAGTCTGTGCTATGCCTGTGACTGTCATACCTATCGTCTGGTATGTAAATGAACTGAGGAAAGTCAACAGTATGTGAAAAGCAGCTCATTGAAACAAGGGCAACAGAACAATGAAGGGAAGTAAAGAATTCTTATAACAAAGTGGAACGAAAGTAATGTTGGAAGAAATTCTTCCTTAGATTTTTGTGATATACGTGAGTTATTTTAAAGAATTCATTACCTGCAGGACAAGAAGGCCATCTTCTGCCAGTGCAGATTCACAGCAAGTAAAGAATTCTGCCACAAACTCATGACCAACAGCCTCTAACATCTCGCTGAAAATGATTATTAGTACAATTATCACGCTTTGGCTTGACATGTAGTGATCAGTAATACAATATGTATGTCTAGATGTATAGATGGGTAAAATCTCACCATGATATAATCCTGTCATATTTGTCCTTATTTGGGATTTGGCGATAATCACATAGGAGAAATGTAATTTGATCCTGTGATTTGTGAAAAGATTTCTTTCAATTGAATATTAACAGATAATCCTAGCTTTAAAGTTGCTCAGATTTGGATTGCAAGTGCTACGCAGGGAATTTGCCTCAGGTTATAGCAATTACTGTGCAGTGTAAGTTTCATATAAGTTATCTAGAAAATTTGAGCTTCCAATGACATTGTAACTTGTAAGTACTATACCTGAAGGCCGGCTTGCTCGACTCTCAACTGTGCATACTTCAGTTGCTGCTCAGAGAGAGTGATACCAGTATACTTACATCCTGTGTTCTTGACAACTTCCACAGCAAAACATCCCCAGCCA
>JAJOOH010027471.1:0-12996 GCA_029582605.1 Solanum gracilifrons
CTACGGACCGTGCATCGAATGACGGCTGAGTTCTGGGGGAGTTTGCTGACACAAACTACATACCTTCAGGACAGACCGTGGGTCCTCCTACGGTCCGTGGATGGTGCCCATGAGTGCCACCTACAACACCAAAAATCTGCAATCTGGTCTATTTTTGGATACGGGTATTACACAAGTCAAGTTGTTAGAGTGGTGAAATAAGAGTTTTAAAATAGAAGGAAAGCTAGAACCATCAGGAACCAGTACAAAAGGAAACACAGACTCATGAAAAATAACATCTCTAGAGACATGCACTCTTTTGGTAGCTAAATCTAAAACCTTATATCCTTTTGTATTGAAGGGATAACTTACAAAGATGTGTGGTGTTGCCCTTGGCTCAAACTTATCTTTATGAGTTTTCAAAGAAGTGGGGAAGCATAGGCATCCAAAACTTCTAAGATGAGAATAGGTAGGCTGTGTATGGTACAACAATTCATAAGGAGTTCTATTCTGTAAAATCTTGGAAGGCAATCTATTAATAATGTATGTGGCTGTGAGGACACACTCTCCCCAGTATTTCATAGGTAATTTGGACTGAAATAAGAGTGCTCTTGCTGTTTCAAGAAGGTACTTGTGTTTTCTTTCAACTACACCATTTTGTTGAGGTGTGTAGGGACAAGACTTTTGGTGTATTATGCCTTTCTCTTGGAAAAAATGAGTGGCTTCAGTAGAGGTGAATTCTAGACCATTATCAGTCCTGATAATTTTTAATTTGGTCTGAAATTGGTTTTCTACAAGTGACACAAAGGCTTTGATTGTTTGTAAGGCATTACTTTTGCACCTTAGCAGTTGTGTCCAAGTTGATCTAGTGAGGTCATCTACCATGGTCAAGAAATAATGATAACCATCATGAGTAGGAATGTGGTATGGTCCACATAGATCAACATGGAGCAACTCAAAAACTTTGGTGGTGTTGGTTGTACTTTCTGGAAATGGCATTCTAGTTTGCCTAGCCATAGGGGATATGACACAAGTAAAGGGTTCTCTAGGTGAGAAAT
This sequence comes from Solanum gracilifrons, assembly GCA_029582605.1. Classification (NCBI taxonomy): domain Eukaryota; kingdom Viridiplantae; phylum Streptophyta; class Magnoliopsida; order Solanales; family Solanaceae; genus Solanum; species Solanum gracilifrons. The sequence continues at coordinate 1,038 of JAJOOH010027471.1, forward strand.
GAATAGGTATGGTTTGGATGCCTCTCATCTTTACAAAAGGTACATGGCCTAATCTAACATACCACAAAAGTTCGTCTCCATGAGAGTTATCAGACTTAACAACAAAGGAAGAATAATCAGTAATATGACATGGAGAATCAAAACTAGAACAAACATCTTTGTTGATAGAGAAGCATTGTTTTACAGTAGATGGTGTTGAAAAATCATTTCATTTGACTAAAGAAGGAACTGTATGACAATGACTTGAAGAGGCATGAGATTTCTTGATGCCAATAGGAGATGGACAGCAATTGTGACACTTTGAACACAAGAAATATAAACCATTCTTGGCTCTACCAAGTTCCAGAGGGCTCTTTAGAGAAGGGCGGCAGTACACAAAAAACACTGTTAAAACTTTCCACACCCTTGAGTTTAAACACCAAACAATGAACTGAAATTAGATTGAACTTGAAACTAGGTACAAACAGCACTTTCTGCAGAGTCAAAACTGGACTTAAACAAACATCACCAATTTCAGTCACTTTAACTTTGTAACCATTTGGTAAATTGATAAGGAAAGGTGATGGCAGTGGTCTAATGTTTGTGAGTGTGGCTTTATTATAGGTCATGTGATATGATGCTCCTGAGTGTATGGTCTAAGAATCAGCAGTTAACTTTGCACATTTACAAGAAAGATCACCTATCTCAGTAATAGAGGAATAGCAAACAAGTATACCTGCAAGGTTCACAGCTCCACTTAACATGTTATCTGAAATATTTGTAGCTCCAACCTGCAGTGATACTAAGAGATTAAGCAGTTGTTCATACTGACTTTTGGACAAGTTCAATGGCATTTGCCCCTTCAACCCAGGGTCCTCTTCACATTGACTCCCTTCACTCTCAGAAGTACATGCATTTGCTGCAGAGACAACACTCTTTCCCTTTGAGAATTTAAAATTTGGTGGATATCTATGAAGCTTATAGCATCTATCTTTTGTGTGACCTGTCCTCTTGCAGAAATCACAAAACAAAGAAGTTCTGCTGGTACTGGAGTTTCCTCTGAACACATTTGTGTTGTTTGAATTTCCAGTTGTTCCTGCATTTTCTCTAGATGAATTATAGTTGGTTCTGGGTCCTCCTTTGGTACCTGCATTGTTGTAAGTTGAACCGAAAGCATTCAAAGAGGTTGAATCCAAAGCAGTGTGGTTATGAGGCTTCACTTCTCTCTGTTTTTCCTCTTGAGATAATATGGCAAAAGACTATGCCATCTAGGCAATATGCTCATCATGAGAATGTTTCCCCTGATGGCAGTATACATTTCATTCAGCTCCATCAGGAAGTGTATAAGTCTTCTATCCTGTTCAGCCTTGACTAATCTTACCTTTCCACCACAAGTGCACGCACAGTTGCATTGAGAACCTAAATCAACAGTGCTCATTTCTTCCCAGAGTTTCTTCATCCTCGTATAATATCCAGTGATATCCAAGGTGCCTTGGACAAGATCATTTATCTCCTTTTGAAGTTGATACAACTTACAACCATTGGTTTGGTCATACCTTTCCTCCAATTCACTCCACAATTCATGTGCATTACTAACATATTGTAGGCTATCTCTTAGATCTAGTGATAGGGAATTGAGAATCCAAGAGGTTACCATGTCATCACACCTTTCCCACTGCTGAAAACTAGGATCAGTAGGATCAGGTCTCATAATTTTTCCATTGATAAATCATGTTTTACTCTTGACAGACAAAGCTCTAAGAACATCTCTCCTCCAAGATCTATATCCAGTACCATCGAAAACAGCAGGCAACAGAGATGAACTTGCATTCTCGGATGGATGCAAGTAGAAAGGGCTAGGAATGTCCATCCTAACAGTGGATGTGGAACCAGTCTGAATTGGATCAACTTGGTTATCAACCATGGTGAAATCAGATCGCAATGGAATTCAAAATACAATTTGAGCAGCAACAATTGTAACTCATAATTGAAAGAAAAATCGAGAATAGAAAAAAAACAATGTCGATTTGATTATCAAAAATCTGAAAACTCAAAATTCAACCATGAAGTCGATATGAAAAACTCACAGACTGATATGGATGTGGAAAAAGGAGTAGGATCTATGTTCAGTGCTCTGATACCATGAGAAAATCAACACTCTGTGATTACAAACAATCAAATTCATCCATTGATGAACCTTGAGTTCATAAGAAGAAGAAGAAGATGATTTTGGAAGAACGACATGAAGAAAATATTTCATTGAATGTGAATTAAGGGAACAACTATTACATGTGATCCTATATATAGATACACAAACTAAGAGCTAGCTAACAAACTGTACAAAAACTAACGTCCCTCTAACTAACTCTAACTAACAGTGAACAAGACAGTACTAACTAACTTTGTGACTAGTTAACAGTAATAACTAATTTATATTCTCATCAAACTCTAAACTGGAGCCATGTCAAAAAAACACCATAGCTACTATCATGATTGTTGTATTTTGCCTCTATCATAATATTGACTCTACATCAAGTTTTATGTTGCCATGGAATCAATTCGATGAATCACTTGTACCAATTACTTCAGAATTGTTGAAAAATGATGCACGAAAATGAAAGTTACTGGTTGATTAATTATGCGATAAGTGTGATTGTGTGTGCCCTTGTGATGCATGTCTAGAAATATGTTGAATTCAATAGGTGGAATCTATCGACAACCCCTTAAAGTTGATGTAGTGTACCTCTTATAGGAACACATATCATTTACATTATGTACAATGTGATTGTATGTTTTTTTTTTTCTACTATGGTTGTATGCTTGTTTTGTGTTTTCTTCTTTCTTTTGATCATGATCATTTTTTTCTTAATTATGCATAATTAAAATGAAACTTGCTCCGATGAAACCATCGTTGGATTAAAAAAATGAAATCTATAATAAGAAGTTGCAATTATATTTCAGTTTTTGTTGTAAGCTCGTAATTGACAAGTTGTAGCAATTAAATTTAAAATAAGGTATCACGACCTTCAGGTACAATTAATACACATATGGACTATTGGACTTCCATTGACAAGTTGTAGCAATTATATATATATTCACTTATTAAAACATAGTATAATCATTAATCTAAGCATTTGATAACATATCGTTTGGTGTGAGGTATAAAGTATAATAATCTAGGTATAAAATACAAGACTATTTTATTTTGCGTTTGGTTGGAGGTAATAGGCAGTAGTGAGATTATTTATCCCACCATTTACACCTTAGTGATGAGATGAGTTATTCCATATACATGGTGAGATAACTTATTTCAGAATTAATTAACTAGTATAACTTGTTCCCAATCAAACGAGTCTATATTTCTCTAAACTCAAGCAATAATGTCGAAAAAACCCATAGCATTGACGTGGAAATATATATCACATGTTTGCATCACGTTGGAAATAGATATATATATATCCAAAAAAATTAATTATCCAGCTATTTTTACATTTTAAATAATACATGTTGCAATAATTTGGAATAAGTTTCTTCATCAACAACTTAAAATTAGGATCATGCTTCTAATTAAGATAATATAGGATTTGAAATTAGCGTTGAACATTAAATTTAATTCATAGTTTTTGATAATTTACTTCAAGTTATAAGCAAGCTGACATTATAAATAATGTGTTGTTAAGTGAGCATTTGATAACACAATAGTCTACAAGTACTCCTACATTCCTTAAGCTATGTCAAAAAACACAATAATTATTGTTATCTTGATTATTGCTTTTTGCATATGTCATATCGATTCTACATCAAGTTATGTGCTGCCATGGAAACAATCGATGAAAAATGATGTACAAAAATCAAGAAAGTTACTATTTGATTGTTTATGTGAAAAGTGTGATTGTGCGTGTCCTTGTGACGCATGTCCAGGATCGTGTGAAAATAAATAATAAAGATCATGCTTCAATATTTATGTACATAGTGTTATAGCAATTTCCATGTAATTCTGATGATTGTATGTTTGTTTGTGTTTTCTCTTTCTTTTCATGTTACTTCCTTTTCAATCGATCATGTATAAATAAAATAAAATTTGCTGTGATGAATTAAACTATTGATCAATAAAGAAAACAACTATTTCTCAATAATAATGTCAAAAATTGATAATATGCAGATTGACTAGTTGTAGGCAATATAAGTTGAGTCGGAGTCGAATCTCATAAACAACAATAATATAAAGACAATCAAGCAAGTATGGAATTCTCACTTTATAACGCTTAGCTAAATAATTTATAATCTATTAATTTTTGAGAAATTACGACTAATGTGGAAATATAAACTAATCTAGAAAGCTAGCAAAATGATTAGTGACCAGAACACGGTTACAAGAAAAATCAATATTTGTAGCCTAATTAAAGAGTATTAACGCCTCAAATTCTTGTTAATTAATCTTTTTTTAACATCTCCAACATGTGTTTCTTTACATTATCATCATCATTATTATTATTATTAGTTGCAGCAATTAAATTTTAAAATAAGGTATCAAGACCTTCATGAACCTTTAATAGATGTTAAATTTAAAAGAATTCAACACAGATTATTAAACTTGACGTGGATATCACGTGTTTGCATCAAATTGGAAATATATTTATATATCCAACAAATTAATTGTCAAGCTATTTTTACATTTTAAATAATACATGTTGAATTAATAATTGGAATAAATTTCATCATCAACGGCTTAAAATTAGGATCTTGCTTTAAGGTTTTAAAATTAGCGTTGAACTTTAAGTTCATAGTTTTTAATAATTTACTTCAAGTCATGAGCAAGCTAACACTATAAAATAATATGTTGTTATGTGAGTTTGATAACACAAATACTCACAAAGCTTAATTAAGTCATGTCGAAGAACACCATAATTTTTATTATGATTATTGCTTTTTGCCTCTGTCATCTTGACTCCACATCAAGTTATGTGGAAGGCGATGAATCACGGTTACCAATGAAAAAATGATGCACAAAAATTAAGAATGTTACTTGTTAACTGTTTATGCGATAAATGTGATTGTTCGTGTCCTTGTGATGCATGTCCAGGAATATATTGAATTCAATCGACAGAATCTATCGAGAACCCTTTAAAATAGGTGTACGCATTATGTACCACTTAAAAGACATCATTTATACTTTTACATATGTACGAAGTGCTATAGCATTGTTTTCTTCTTTGTTTAGATCATGGTCATTTGTTTCTCAATTATGCATTAATAAAACAAAAACTTTGCTCTGATTAAGCCATCGATCGATAAAGAAATGAACCTTGATCCTTGAGTCGTATAACACAACTTCAAAAACTAGCTAACTTATATACAAGCTGAGGATCAAATAAAAAGTTCAAGTGAGCACCTTATCCTACCGACGTGGATTTCAACATTATCTTAGTTCATTGTTGTATTTTCTTTTCATATTAAAAATATATGTGTTACTTGGACGGAGGGTCCTTCAGAAATAATTCGTACCTGCACAAAATAGGAATAAAGTTGCGTACACGTTATCCTCCTCAAACCCCAATGAAATTGGACTTATACGTTGTTGTTGGATTTTAAAACTAATATATCAGAGCTCTGCATAAATTAAGTTTTAAAAATTGGATTAAATTTTGACGTGTTCAAGGAGTTGCAATTATATTAAATACACACGTTGTATTAAAATTGGAATAAATTTCATCACCAACGGCTTAAAATTAGGATCACGCTTCTATTCTAAGAAACAAATTTTAAAATTAATGCTGAATTTTGAATTTAATTCATATTTTTAAATAGGTGACAAACAATTTAAAAATATGTACGTAGTGCTATAGGTAATTTCATGTAATAATTCTGATGGCCTTTTCTTTCCTTTCTTTGTCACGAATAAATAAAATAAATCAGTTGCTCTCTTACGTTGAAAAATTATGGTATTATTTATAAATAAAATCTTATTTTATATGGCTATATACTACGCTTTGAACATTCTTAACATGATTAGGCGAGATAGCTCAATGGACTTAAGGGTGTTAAGAATTTTCCTCAACGGGTTTGGAGTGAATTTTTTTTACAAAAACCACCTAATTCACAAATATTTCTACCATAAATACTAATTCGGCTTCTTTTTTTTTCCTTTTAAATAATGCATGTTTGACTTAATTGGGAATAGATTTCATTAGAAATACCTGAAAATTAGGATCTTGCTTCTTAGATAGGTTATAAAATTAGAATTGAACTTTCAAATTAATTAATTAATTAATATTTTCTAATTTTTAATGACAACAAATTAATGAACAGGCTCGCCTTATATGTATTATAAAATCACTTGTTAATAAGGCCTTGTTTTTTTAGCTAAGTGAGCATTTGGTAACACTTATTAGTCTTCACTCTCAAAGCTTTAAGTATGTCAAAGAACACCATAATTTTTATTATGATTATTGCCTTTTGCCTCTGTCGTGTTGACTCTACATCAAGTTATGTGCAACTATGGAAATCCGATGAATCACGGTTATCAACGAAAAATGATGTACAAAATCAAAGAAAGTTATTGGTTACCTGTGTATGCGATAATTGTGAATGTGCGTGCCCTTGTGAAGCATGTGAATGTTGAATTCAATCGGCAGAATCTATCGACAGCCCCTTAAGGTTGATGTACGTATTGTATACCTCTTATTGGAAGAGATATCATTGATACTTCTATATATGTACCAAGTGCTATAGCAATTATGTTGTAATTCTGATGGTTGTATGTTTTTTTTCTCTATTATGGTTGTATCTTGTATGCCTGTTTTTTCTTCTTCTTTCTATTGATCATGGTCATTTGTTTCTCAATTATGCATAGAAATAAAACAAAATTTTGCTCCGATAAAGCCATTGATCAATAAAGAAATGGACCTTGGTATTTGAGTTGTTAATCTCAACTTAAAAAACTAGCTAACTTAGAGAGGATTTAATTTGATCATATAAAAATTCTAGTGATCACGTTATCCCATCAGTGTAGACTTCAAAAATATCTTCATTAGTACTATATTTCCTTTTTATATGGATTACTTGGCTAGAGGATCATTCGGAAACAATCTCTACTTTCACAATACAGGGTACGGTTGCATACACACTATTCTAATTAATGAACAAGTTGCAGCAATTAATACACAAGTTGAATTAAGATTGAAAAATAAATTTCATAATCAACGGCTGAAAATGAGGACAATGCTTCTATTCTAACAAACATTTTAAAATTAACGTTGATTTTTTGAATTTAATTCATATTTTTTAATAGGTGACAATCAATAATACATAAGCTGACATTATATATATAACCACTTATTATTGATATAACACCTAGTCTTTATTCTCTAAACTTGAGCCATGTCGAAAAACACAATAGTTATTACCATGATTATTGCTTTTTGCCTCTATCATATCAACTCTACATGAAGTTCTATGTTGCCATGGGATGATCAATTGGATGAATCATGGGTGCCAACTTCACCAATTGTTGAAAAATAATGCACAAAAATCAAGAAAGTTATTGGTTAACCACGGAGGGGAAGAACCACAGGTATCTTCCACCTTGCATCAACATACTGGATATCAGCCGCTAGAGAGTAACCTCTACCCTGGAGAAAAAACAAAACCTTTTTCACATTAGAGAGTTCTCTCTGTCAGCTTTTGTTCATCACTCTTATGTTCAAGTAGGTAACCGAAGTATGAGAGATGACATTGAATTCTATGAGAGATGACATTGAACTCTCGTTACTGTAATTTTTTTATTGCTACTTCCTCTTTTAATTCAGGGACAAAGTTAGAAGCTCAGTTACGAGTTCAACCTAATTTAATTACTTTTGCTAAAAAAAAATATATATTCTTAAGGTCTCGAGTTCATTCTTATTAAGGAATGAAATCGTCTTCGAGATAAGGAGCATTATTTTTAGGTCCGAACACAGCAAAGTAAAAAAAAAAGAATTAGCAATAAACTTGCCACCAAATATGTATTCCTTAATAAATAGAACTTTTGATAATCTATCGCAAAATTAAACACAATTAGCAATAGATTTCTTTTTGCTTAGCAAAAATATTCTTATTAATTTTTGTTCGTGATAAAATTTAGATTAAACGGATCCCAAAAAGGATACCGCAAAAGGGGTAAGAGAAAAAAAAAAGTTTCTGATTAGTAACAACAAATAATCGATAAGCAAGTGCCATTGTAATTATCAAATTCTGTCCCCTTTTTTTTTATTTATAAAAATTACTCTTTTCATTTCTTTTTACTTGTCACATTTCGCTTTTTGAGAGTCAAACTACATGAATTTTGATCAATATTTTAAAATACATTTTTTCCATCGTATTAATATAAGAAAGATTGCAATTTATAATAATTTTCATATAAATTTAATACATTATTCTAATTCAATAAACTGGCTAACAAACAATAAAAGCGGGCCTAGGTACTAGTATGTATAATCACTTGCTAGTCCTAATTATTAGCAAGTGACATTATTTTGACAAATATTGCTTACAAGTTTAGAACTTTTTTGCAATAATGGCCAGAAACAGCACTATAATTATCACTAACATATCTTATATCGATGATTAAAAAGACCAGCTTAATTTTTACTCTGGGAATAATGTTTTGCAAGAAATATCTCGTAATCGTCGATTGTTAGATGACGTTATTTGTGCATGTAATGACTGTCAATGGTTGTATATGTGTAGGTGAATTTAAAAATTGAAGTTTGTTTCCGAATAAAACACAATTGCATTCTCTTTTGATATGTTCAATAATCTAAGTTGCAACTAATTAGCATTTCACTTTAATTAATTCGATCATAATTAATCTTCTAAGTTCTCACACGTTGCAACAATTAAATTTAAGATGTGATAAACGACATGAATTTTAATTATTCTATGGAAGAGCCTTTAATTTTATAAAACTTCAAAAACAGATAAAACTTGACGTGGATATCACATGTTTGAATCACGTTGGAATTAATAAGATATATCCAACAAATTATTCAGCTATTCTTACCTATTAAATAATACATGTTGCAATAATTTGGAATAAGTTCCATCATCAACAGCTTAAAATTAGGACCATGCTTCTAATTAAGATAGGTTTTAAAATTAGCGTTGAACTTTAAATTTAATTCATAGTTTTTAATAATTTAATTTAAGTTAATTATAAGCAAGGTAACATTATAAATAATGTGTTGTTATGTGAGCATTTAATAACACAATAGCTAGCCTACAACTACTAAAGCTTAAGCCATGTCGAAAAATACAATAGTTGTTGTTGTCATGATTATTGCTTTTTGCATATGTCATATCGATTCTACATCAAGTTCTATGTTGCCATGGGAACAATCGATGAAAAATGATGACACAAAATCAAGAAAGTTACTCTCTCCGTCCCATTTTATGTGATTTAGTTTGACTCGGCACAAAGTTTAAGAAAAAAAGGAAGACTTTTAAAACTTGTGATCCAAAATGAATGATAGAAATTTGTGTGGCAGTAAATCATTTCATTAAGGGTAAAATAGATATTTTATAGTTAAATTGTTATTTAATATAGAAATGTGTCATTTTTTTTTAAACTGACTAAAAAAGAAAATAAGTCATATAAATTGGAGTATTAGTTAACACATGTTTATGTGATAACTGCAACCGTTGTTGTCCTTGTGAACAGTGTTGGTGTTAAAACAAGTGATGAAGATCGTATGTACGTACATAATGCTATATAGCAATTTTCATGTAATTCTGATGATCGTATGTTTTTCTTTTTTTCTTTTTTCATGGTCACTTCCTTTTCTCAATCATATATGAATAAAACAAAATTTGCTTTCTTTACAATAGTTTTTATATTGTTACTTTCTTTTCTAAATAAGGGGTAGAGCTAGAAGTCGAATTACGAATTCAACCTAATTTAATTGTTTTTGCTCAAAGAATGTATTTTTAACGTCTTGAGTTCATCCTTAGGAATGAAATCCTCTTCGAGATTAGGAGCATTTTTTTTAGGTGTGAACACTACAAATTAAAAAGAAGAAATTAGCAATGAACTCGTCACTAAATATTCCTTAATAAATAGAACTTTTGATATTCTATCGCTAAATTAAACATAATTAGCAATAGATTTTTTGCTTAGCAATGAAATTCTTGTTTGTTTTTTCGTGTAGTGAAATTTCGAAACGGACCTCAAAATGGATACCGCAAATTGGGTAAGAGAAAAAAAAATCTAATTGGTGACAACAAATAACTAACAAGCAAGCTGCCATTGTAATTATCGAATACAATTAAAAAAATTAAACCTTTTAAAATAATAGATATATTTCAAGAACGACAGCTGGATTAGCTAGGATCTTATCTCTTACCATTTTTATAAAAAATTACTCCGTTCATTTTTTTTAATTGTTACATTTCATTTTTTGAGAGTTAAATTACATGATCTTTGATGTAATATTTTAAAATATATTCTTTCATTGTATTAACATGAAAAAAATTACAACTAATATTATTTCTCATATAGTTTTCGAACATCTATATTTGAAATTTAAAATGTTAAATTATTCTAACTCAATTTATAAACTCCTCAAGTTAGTTAAATTGACTTTCATAAAGTAAATCGTTACAAGTAAAAAAGGAATGGAGGAGAGAGTGACATGTTACATTTTTTTTTATTTTCCATCCGGTGTCTGTACCCATATTGGAGTCCGACTAAATCTGAATTAGCGTTAGAAAGTTCCACATTGGAGGTAAGTGTTTCCTAATAAAGGTGACTCCATACCTAAGACGACGAGACTCGAACCTGAAACCTCTCATTAAGGATGAAGAAGTATTTACCACTCCACCATAACTCCTTTATCGATAACATGTTACTTCAAAGCAGGCCTAGGTATTAGTATATATATAATCACTTGCTAGACCCTTAATTAATTATTAGCAAGTGACAATTATTTTGAAAAAATATTGCCTTCAAGTTTAGAACTTTTTTGCAATAATGCCCAGAAACAGTACTATAATTATCACTCTCATGATTATTGTTACTATTATTAACCATTGCCACCCAGCATTATCACAATACTCAACAACAATCTCTTCTTCTATTGATGATAATAAAGATCAACTTAATTTTTACTCTGGAAATGATGTTTTGCAGGAAATACCTCGTAATCGTCGATTGCTAAATGACGCGATCTGTGCATGTAATGATTGTGTGTGTGGTTGTGCATGTGCAGGTGGATTCAGAAATTGAAGTTGCTCGCAGTGATCTATCTCAAATAAAACACAATCCATCATTTGTAATGTTATTTTTGTAAGAAGTTTTTTTCAATAAATTAGAAGTACCTTGATGTTATTTTTGTCTCTCTCTTTTCTTTTTTTTTCCATTTTATTGTTGTGCCTTATGAGTTATGATATCATGAAGATTAAAATTAGCGTAAACTTTTAGGACCCTGACCCGTTTGGTCCAAGAATATTTGGGGAAAACTTGGGAAAATTTGGTAAATAATATTTGGGAAGTGGTGTTTGGTCATATAACTTGGCAAATATATTTGTCAAGTATCCCAAGTTTCCAAATATTAGCCAGCGTTTGGTCTCAAGTTTTCAAATATTCTTGGCAAATCATATTTGGGTGAAATTTCACCATGCGTTTGATCCCAATTTTTTCCAAAAATATTGGACTATTTCAAAAAATATGATTTGTTGTGCTGTAATTTAACTATTTCTAGAAAAATCACTTTTTGAAATATTCTAAGTATGAAACACTAAAAGGAAAAATACTTAGAAAGAGTCGCCACTTAATTTTTAAAAGAAATTAAGAAAACTTATAATTTTCAAAGAATTAAACAGAAAAAATCATTTGTAAATACCAAAGGGGGTTCGGGGTTCAATTTACACTTCGAGAAGGGTTTAAGCATTCGAAGTGTCCGCTAACATGCGGTCGACCTGCGATTTGACTAAAATATATTTGACT
>JAJOOH010027476.1:0-12311 GCA_029582605.1 Solanum gracilifrons
TAATTAACAAGAAAAGAATTATCAACATAGATTTAGTGTGATACTATCTAATAGGCTAGTGTCGATTGGTGCGAAGTAATAACTAAGCCAAACATCGATTATGATGTCTAATATGAGGTAAAGGTACGGGTTAGTAAATTATACACATGTAGCCGGACCAAAGTGCGGGGTGAAATTCTCTAGATGCCGGACCAAGGATTTATAGATACCTAACTTATCACTTTGCATGTAATACGCTAGAAAAGGATTGCTATTACTAGGATTATTGCGTTATGAGATTATGGGGAACACGTGCACCCTAGTTATATCTCCTATTTTGATAACAATTAAAGTTGAATTTAATTATTGATTACAATATTAAGTCTTACTATTTGTTTTACACAAGCACAACCCCCTTTTTTATTACATGTTTCTGGAAATAATTTGACTAATTGAATATAATTGTTGGTTAAAAGTAAAGTCTAAACCATTTTTCTCGTGGGATCGATCCCAACCTACAAGTTGGGTTCTTTACTTGATAATGATCGTTTATGCTTCTGAAAGGAGGTGTAATTTGAGCGTATCAGTTATTCACTAAACCACAAATTAAGAGGATTATAAGTAGTGGGTCAAGTGAGGTCTAGGGTTCATCAAGGTTCTTCCAAAGAAAGGTATGGCTCAAAGGTTGTTCAAAAAGAGTTTCACACACTCACTGGTAGGCCACAAAAGAGATATATGTCAAATTTGGCTCACACTCCTTAAAGTTGCCTAAGATCATATCAAGAGGACACCTTTCTAAATCAATTAGACTAACAGGGAAAATTCTAGGTTTATTCATGCATGGTTCAAAGAAAGCTAATCACACAAGGCATCGACACATAAGTTAAGCAAGACTACACACTTTCGCTAGTGTGTAACGGTCAAACAAGAGAATCAATTCGATAAATGGCTAGTCACAACGAGATTCAAAGAGTTCACATATTGTCTATGCAACTTCATTTGGCCTCATCGTAGCCATACATTCATGTTCGTTCAATTGAGAGCACTATTCAAGTCATCGGTATTGATCAAAACTGAGATCTAATTTTTTGCAAAAGAACAGCCACATTAAACTCACGAGGGATGGCAGAAATGTGCGAAAAAATCAAAAAAAATCGGAAGGGTCAAACTCATTTTGCAATTAAACCCAAAAGAGAGCCATAAGCTTAAACAATCGCAAAAGTAGTTATTAACACAATTATAAACAGACAACCCAAATGTATATAAAAAGTAAATCAAAAATAGCACACAAAAGGTGAGCCTCACCCTACCACAAATAAAAAGTAGTTTGTCCTCAAATGCAAGTAATACAGAATCCAAAAGTAGATGTCAGCAAGGTAGAGCGGAGGGTAGAGAAAGTTCATGGCTATGCAATATCTCTATCTATTGGGGCATCAGTGCCCGGAGTAGGCTCAGATGGAAAGGCAGTGCCAGATCCACTAGGGGCTGCTGTGGACGTTACTATCTCTACTAGATCTGGAAGATCTCTGAATATGCTCACATCTTGGCTCACTCTTATCTCCTCAACCTGTGCTGCTATCAACTTCTCGTCGGTTTCTGCATCCGATTCTGCCTGTGCTGCACCATCCCTTTGCACATCTCCGATGGTCTTAGGAACATCCTTATCATCTACTCTCTCTATGAGTGAAGTGAAGTCGGTAGACTTAAGGTAATCTGCGTCCTTCAGCAAACTTGCAATCTCGGCTTTTAGGGTCGTCACCTCAGAGGTTTCCCATTGTCTGCTCTCACAAGCCATAACTCTCACTGTCAAGGCATCAACAGAAGTCTAAATGGGAATAAGTGCTGCTAGTATGGCCCTGTCAATCATCTCTGGAACAGACATTTCCAGTCTGGTGGCTCTCACATCAGCTAAATAGGCCAACTGCCCCATCTTCAGGATCATGGCCTGAGTGATTCTGGCAGGGTGGGAGGATGAGGAAGCACCTGGAGACTGTGAGGAAGAAGAAGTAGAAGGTGGTATACCTGAGGGCTTAGGGGTCGGGGTGGACGAAGGTGTCTCTGTTGATAATGAGTCAACATTGACCTCTGGAGAAGTATCTGTTGGGGCTGCTCTTCTCCTGTCATCCTCCTCTCGTGTAAATTCTGCCTCTATACGCCGGATATCAGTGGAAGGAGATAGAGTAACTTCTATATCGCTAGCAGGCTCTCTGGGTACTCCAGCATGCCAGCACAACTCAGTAATTAGAACAGGAAATGGCAGGGATGTATGTGTCTGTTTGGCTCTCAAAGCCATCTCTTGTGAAACCAGCACTCCCAGGTCGATCCGCCTCCTGGCCATGATAGAACCAAGGCAAGCTGCCTTAGGATGACGAAGGATAGATTCGTTCTGGGATGGTATAATAGTTCTGCTGATGAAGCCAAACCAGTACCAGGAGGCGATGTTCATATCCTTCTTCTCAATAGGAGCTCCCGCATCCAACCACCTCGGGGTGATGTCAGAAATCATTGGAGCTAACTAAATCTTCAGATCATTTAGGGAAAGAAGAATAGGCAAGCCCTGGTAGGGTAGTACCGAGTGCAGCGGGTCGACCTAATACACCATTAATATACTCGATGTGACACTCACCTCCTTGCCTCTAACCATAACTGACTTCACTGGTCGAAACTCACTAGCCTTTTTCCTATTTTTCAGGACCAACTCCCCATAGGATAAGTAGAATTCCCAGACCCAGGAAGGAATGTAAGAGCCACGCGGCCTGGTGAACTATTCGAACTCACGATATTTGAGCGTGTTAAGCACCTCAGCATGCTTACCTTCCAAACCCTCCACAGACAGTAATTTTTCTTCTAGAATGGTTCGTAAACCATCGTCTTTTAGTCTGTTCAGCAACCTGGGTGGAGGTGGAGCTACAGGGAGTGCAGGAGCCACTGGAGGTGGTGCCGAAGCTGGCACTGGTTCAGTCGTATGAGGAGTTACGGCTGCTGGAACTCTGGTGGGTCTATATTGATGTCCATCCCTGAGCCTATTTTATCGGTGAATCAAGGGTTGTTTATCATCCGATTCAGAGAAGTCTGGCTCAACAGCTGACCCTTTTTCTAGCGATATACTTTTTTCGTTTGCCTTTATCTCCGGGTGGGAGATCTTGCTTTCTTTTCTGTCAAGGACGTGATCCTCCTTCATTGATTGTAATTCCTTTAGCCCTGCTCAAAGGTGGTGCGTTCAAGTTTGTGTGTACCATATCTGCAAAGGTTTGTGATTAGTCAAAAAAACAATCACACTAAAATATAGAAGATTTGAGGCAGAAAGGTTCTCCGAAAGTTGGAGGTGATGTTATTTCTTTGTATCCCTATCTCTTTCCTTTATCTTCGAGTCTAGCTTGAGGTCTTAGCTTCTCATGGTTCAGTCTTCAAGATTCGGGTGTATTAGTCATCCTCATGTTTCCTCATGCATATATGCTCATGAAAAATTTGATTTTCAAAAACTATGATTTAGTTTAATTAATTGCTTCATGATTATGTGCATTTGAGTATGATCTTGCATGTTTGTCTTATGAAAAAATGTTTTTAAAAGTATGCTTTAGCTTGGAGATGAGTTTCCTCCTCGGGTATGTGCACTTATGTGATTGCATTCATATTGGGCTGCTAGGTCCAGTTCATGTCTTCCTTATGATGTTTAGATTATGTTTTAGCCTGGAGTCGAGATTCCTCCTTGTTTATGTGCATTTAGATGAAGTTGCATTAATGATTGAGTTGCTAGTTTCTCTCTTACTCTTTTCGTGCTAGTTTGACTTTCATTGGAGGACGAGCGTTCCCAAGGAAGAGATAATATAACACCTCAGATTTGGGAAAGCTAGAAATGGGTCAAGTGGGAAACTCACATGCCCAAAAAGTGGACCATGGAACCCTCCACGGATCCCTAGACAGGTCGTGAAGGGGACCAGGTCCGTTGAAGGGCTCGTAGTAGGTTTCTAGAACCTTCCCTATGTAAGCATCACTTTGACGGACGCCTAGATGACCTGTGGTGAGGTTGACAGGTCGTCAAAGTGGTCGTGAAGGGGTCCAAGTAAGTAGGGGTCCTCCCCTAGCTACTGGTCAAGGCCATGGGCATCACAACGGCCCATGAAGCTCCACACGGACCGTGAAGTCGTCCGTGAAGGATTTTCCTTAGACTTAGAGTTTAGGGTCAACTTCAAACGTTCATATCTTTTATCTCACGACGAATTAGGTGGCCATAACCTATCAAATTAAAGGTCTTTGAGTCCTCTTTCCAACACCACCGAGTTTTCTCAATTCCCATCTTGGAGTAAGAAATTATGCTCGAAATAGTGAAGCATTATCAGGAAGAATTTCTTCACGACCCGTTTGACGGGCCGTGGTGATGATGACGGCCCGTTTTGGCCTCCATGATGCCAATTCGGCAGTTCCAGTCAGGTAATTCTGGGTCTTTTCCCCCAATTGTTTTAACTCAATACTAAGTCATTTTTCCTTCTACCCAAAGCTCTATATAATGATTCTTAACCCCCAAATCACCCAATATAAATTCATTCTCTTAAATTTTCAAATGTTGATCAAGATCTTCCTCTCCAAATATTTCTCTCTCTAGAAATTGAAGAAGAAAGCTAGGGTTTCAAGATCAAGCCTGCAAATCCTCCATTACTTTCAAGCTTTTGGCATCAAGATATGATAGTTTTCATATATGGATTCCTTCCATTCACGGAGTTCCCAAATTCCTCTATTTCAAAGTTAGAATTCCCCAATTAAGCTAGGGTTTTCTTCAATTGTCATGGGTTCTTTTGATTATTGATTTAAATGGTTGAATTATGATCTCTTATGCCTGAATTGATGAAGTAATATGATTTTATGATGATTTCCCCCATGAACCCATATAATTCCATGTTTTCAAGTTATGATCATATGATGTAGGATTTTGATTATGAATGAAGAGTTTTATGAAATCAAGCATATGTAGTGATGGTTTTACATGAATTTATGATGAAATCTATATTCAACCCATATTTTCTAACTGTTGATGATTGAAAGTGGGTTTTGAGCCTTAAAAGGTATATTATGAAATCTATGCAAACGTTTTAAGGATGCTTTGAGAGTAAAGTATCAATGATGATGATGTAGATATGTTGTTGAAAGGACTTTTCTCATATAAACATAAAAGCAAGATGTGAAAGGTTTTCTCACATAATAAGGATTCTAAGGTTGAAAGGTTTTTCTCACCTAATTGAATCAAATATTAAGATATATCCTAATGAACCTAGCTTGGATTGGTTATTGAAAGATACATTTCCATGGATAATGACTTAGCTTGGATTGGTTATTGAATGATACCTTTCCATGGATGACTTATGACCTAGCTTTGATTGGTAAGATGACGTGCCCTTCCATTGATAATAAGAACAAGTAAAAAATAACTACTCCGTGCGAATTTATGCTTAGCACTGAGAGGATATTGAGATGGAAGCTCTCCTGTTAGTAGAGGTGGGGTTTCTAGAAGAAATCTCCTTATTCCTTACCTATGTGCCCTCATAGGATGATTGTCTAGACAGACATTACCTACTGGATCCACCTAAGATAGAAGTTCATGGTTCTACCTTGGCAAGTCGGACAACCCTTTCCGGTGTGGGAGACACTGGGGGATTATGTTATAGCTCACATGGTCTTTATGTCGGTTAAGGCTCATTCCCACAATAATAATGAACTAAGGTTACTTCAAGAAGTATCTCACATGTGTTCAAAGATAATGTTTACTTGCATTAATCATGGGTTTATGACTTATGGTTTCAAACTCTCAAAATACATGTTTTAGCTTGTTCATTGCATACTTATGAAAATGTTCCTTTTTAGCATGATTTAAATATTTTATGCATGGCTATCATACTTGGTACATTGTTTTGTACTAACGCATACTCTTGCCTACATTTCCCCAAATGTAGGGTCCGACAGTCAAGGTTCTCCGTTTCGTGGCTAGAGGTTTATTTGAGAGATTTCGAGGACCAAGCCTTTACTTCATTTATGTCTTTATATTTTAGTTTTGAACTTGATGTACGTGTTACGTCCCGATTTCTTCTTATATACTAGATGGCTTTGACACAAGTGTTTAGACTTCCGCTTTGCTTTTATAAAATTTTGGACTTGAAATGTTGTTTCTTATCTCTATTGCTTCTATTTCTTATGTTATGAATGTTAAGTGGCTTGTATGGGGCCTCTCGAGGTCCTATACGCCATGTTACATCTACAGTGTACCCCTGGGTCGTTACAGTACCAATAACACGGTATCCAGCAAGCAACTTAATAAACCAAATATCTATCTAGAAATTGAATGTCCCTTACATTCCAATCGAACCTCCTCAAACTACAACCTGCACAAAAATCAGCCCAACAATTAAACGAATCAAGTAAGTCATTCTCAAAGTCAAGTAGTTCAGTCACACGCAACAAATACATCAATCTTAAGTAACAAAAAAGTCACGCATAAGCATCAAATGCATTAAGTAACAATAATCAATCTCTTACTGGAACGATTTCCCATCGGCACAATCTCACTAGCCGAAATTATTTCCCATTTGTTTCATATCAAATCACTAGTTGGAACTATTTTCCATCGGCTTTATAAATACTTACCAGAAATGACCTCGACATCACAACACTCGCCGACAAAGACTCATAACACTCGCTGGTAAAGACCTCGACATCATAAATCACCACATATCTCATCATGGTGTTCACAATCAATGCACACAGGCAATATCACACCATACGAAAGAGACAACAATTCATACAATTCAAGTCCACATTCAGGCTTTCAAACATTTCATCAAT
This sequence comes from Solanum gracilifrons, assembly GCA_029582605.1. NCBI lineage: Eukaryota > Viridiplantae > Streptophyta > Magnoliopsida > Solanales > Solanaceae > Solanum > Solanum gracilifrons. The sequence goes on from JAJOOH010027476.1 coordinate 6,811, forward strand.
CAATCATTAAGGGTCACAATAAGGCAATTAACATCATCTTGTTCATCACATAGCCTTTTTCATTTCAATCCTTTTTATTCATTTAGATGTATCAAGTGGACAATTAAACCCTTCACCTCATTCTCATTACTCCCAACACACAAGCAATGAAGGAAGTACATGAATCCTATTAGAATACAATGATTAGGAGATCACTTGTCTTAAATCAATCAATATTCACTCTCATAGTTGATTCTTCCCTTTCCGAATCACTTCCAAAGCCACACAAATCTATACATAAGCAAATATTCATAATAAATTTCCAAAAACTAGAATAATCAGATCAAATCTTGAAAAGTGGGTCAATCAACACAAAACTCAATTTCGAAAGTAGAGTTTGAATCAGAAATTTAATACTTGAGAACATTACTCAAGGCTTTAGGAACTCATTGAAAAAATTATTTCGAAACAAGACTTAAAATGAGTTCAACATCTCCACTTTAGCTAAGAACTTGAGTTCTTGAAAACCTCATCATTCACCAATTAAATCTCATATTTTAATGTTAAAACCCATAAATAATCGAAGGGGAATGAAGATTTAGGATTATAGAAGCTTACTCAAATGATTTAGCACAAGAAAATCTTTCCGAAATCGCCACCAAGGGTTCCCCAAGCTCAAAAACGAAAAATAGGGATTAAACCCCGAAAATGGCGGGTCAAACCCCTCTCAGATGTCGCAAAATAACTGAAGCCCGCAAAAATCGCGAGCATCACAATAGTGAATGACTTTCGCTAAAGCAAAGGTCGCTTAAGCAGCAAGTCCTTCGCTTAAGCGACATGACCTTCGCAAAAGTGAGGCCTGCAGCACCAGAAAACATAGCCAACTCTCAAAACATCGAAAGGACCCTCAGGATTCGTTTGGAATCATGTGAACACAAACCACATATGTAAATCAATTATATTCGACGTTCCTGACTTAATGGAAGCGTCTAACATGAATCTGAGGTCTCCTTGACCTGATATCCGTGAAAACCACGAGAAACTAATCAAACGCCTAAAAAGGCTAAAACAAGCTCGAGACCTCTCAAAAATCAATCAAGATCTCACCTAGGCCTAAAGCCATCCCCGAATCCAAAGGAACTCTTGAAATTTTTATTAGAGCATCCAAACCCCGAATGTTGACCAAAGTCAACTCAAATACTAAAATTCAACAATTTCATAATTTAGGACCTCAAATCCTCAAGAAAGACTCAGAATCTGAAACCGCCAAATCTCACTGCTCAAATTTCACATTTCGAAAACTGATGGAATCTAAGGAAATTCATTCCGATAGTTGAAACTTCAAAAGACACCAAAAACCACTTTCATAACAACTTAGCCTTTCAAAGTCAAAAACTAAATTTTCAACTTTTAATTCAAAGTTCAAAACCAACTTTTCAAAACTCAATAATAGAAGACTCAGGGTCAATTACGGAAAGGCAAAATGGTAAATTTATGAAATTTTTCAAAAATGACCGATCGGGTCATTACAAATTATGACAAAATAGGATTTATCAAAAGACAAAACAAAAAGATAAAACTTTTATCAGAAAGTAAAAATCAAGATCAATTTGAAGCTTAAATTAGATTGAATGACTTGAGAGCTTCGAGCTTGGGGAAGAAAACAAGATCCACTGAAGTGATTGAGAGTTTGAAAGAGTCGAAAAGTAAAATATATTTGCGTGTGTTTTAGGATAACAAAAAAAGACTTAAATATATTTTATTAGACTTAAAATGTTGTTCTAAATTCTTGAAAACTATCAAATAATCCCAAACTTCCTTTTCTGACTCCTATTTTTTTTCAAAATAATAAATAAAAGAAATAAATAATCCAATGAACATTTTGTAAATTAAATGTTCAAAATATTACTATCTTCACTTTTAATTGTCATAATTTCCTTTTTTAGAGTCAACCTATAAAAACTTTGACTAACATTTTATGATGTATGTTTTTGTCATATTGGTATGCAAAAAATTGTAATTTATACGTAGTATTTTTTCGTATAGTTTTTGAATATCTAAATTTTTTATTTAGAATATCGAATTAACATAATCTAATTTAACTTTAAAAGTTAATCAAATTAACTTTCGAAAAACGCAACATAAAAAATAGGAAAAATTTTTTTAGCCAGAATGATATTTTACCTAATATTATTTTATCTTTTAAATATTTTTACTCTTTTAATTTTAATACCTTTTAACTAAAATTTAAAAAAGATCAGTTTATTTTAAAATAAAAAATATTATAATTTTTTTTATATTTCTAGACAAATTCTAACAAAATTTCTGACCATTTAACATTACCCAAAATAAAAATAGAAGGAGGGAGTATGTAAGACAAATTTGAATTTATGGGGAGTCAAAGATAAGTTCGTTAAGGGTTTCTTGGGAAAAGCAGTAGTCTCTCTCATACTTTGGTGGTTTGTGACGGGGGAATAAAATATTAGTCTCTTTGGTTTATATTAAGTGAATTTATGAGATAATTCATATCTATTACTCTCTCTCTTAATTTACATAAAATATTTTAGATTTTGAAATTTAAATAAATTTATCTTTAATTATAATTTTTTATATATTTTTTATATATTTTTTAAATATTTTGAATTGTCAATTATTGTGATTTATAGAAGTTTTTACATAGTTTACAACTATATAAATTCCATTTTAAGAAATTTGAAGATTTCATGAATAAATTCTCGATCAAATTTAAACTATTCGACTATCGAAAAATGAAATGTGTAACATAAATTGTGACAAAGGTAATATCTGTAAAATATTTAAGAAGATAATATAAATCATATTTTCCACTATTGTCAAATTATAAATATAATTTTGTAAATAATGCAATTTATGTCTAAAAAAAATAAAACTTCATAGAAAGCGCAAATTTAAAAATAATTTCAATAATTTCTATTGTATAGAAATGTGAAGCCCTGGACGACCAAGGGTAGTTTTGTCAAACAAAAAATATTTCAAGCTTAGTTTAAATGTACACTGTGCATAAAGTATTAAAATTTTCAGAAAAGCCAACCAAAATTTATGTAATTTTCAATGTATCCATCACTAAGTCAATGGTTGTGGATTCTAATGGGCACACGTGTACCAATATATTGGGAGGAGTAAAAGAAATCATTGCAAAGTTACATGGATCCCATTTATTAATTTACTTCAAAACCATGTACATTCAAGCTGATACATTTTTAAAAAAAATCTTTTTTATTTTCGAATGTATAATTTTTAATGAGATTTTTTCATACCGAAAATTCAAATTTGAGGGCTTTTAATCATTTTCTTTCTTAGTGTGGTTTGATCATGAAAAAATATTGTTTATTTTATTTAAAATATTTATAGTTGAAGTCGTGTTTGGTTAAATTTTATGCACAAATATTTAGAATTTAAATATACTTTTTTTAAAGGCATAATATATAAATATGTCATTTAATTTGGTTTCATCTAATATGTCTTTCAATGTCCATAAGTAGACACATAAACTTGTATAGAATTGAACAAGTTGACACATGTGTCCTACTTGACGTCCTACGTGACAATATAATTCACGTCCTATGCGAGATTTTATGTGGCTCCCACGTGTGTTATTCCCCGTAGGACGCGTGTGTCTACTTCTTCAACTTTATAAAATTTTAAGTGCTTACTTGTGCACACCCTAAGTTGAATGTCATAGATGTCAAACGAAGCGAAGTTAAAAGATATATTTATATATTATTTTTTTCTAAATATGGTTTATATTCCTCAGTTTCTAAAAATTACTTGACTAATTTACCTGAGACATACAACCAAATTGCACTAAAAAAAGTAATATCTCAAAATAGATAGTTATATAATGTCATAGATTAGATCTCATATAAGAACTACCACATACTATTACAAAAAAAAATCACTTTATTTAAATTTTTTGAAGTTGAACTTGTGTCAAGCTATTGATTTTGCAAATAATATTTGAATGTGTTTTTTCAAAAAATAAATAAACTAATATGAAATATCATTCAAATGGGGTCATTTTTATAAGAATAAATAATTTGTGATAAAATTTTAAAAAGGATAATATAGTTAGGGGTTGTTTGGTTATTGGTTAGAGTTACACAGTTTTTAGTAATGCATGATTTAGTTATGCAGGATTTAGTTATGTGGTATTAGTTATGTTGGTATTAGTTATGCAAATATTAGTTATGTAGATATTACTTAGTTATGTAGAGATTACAATACATAAATTATTAATTATTGAATATATTATTTACAAATAAATAAGCAAGCAAATAGTATAATTTCCCAAAAAAATAAATAAATAAATCTTCTCGATACTTAATTGGGAATTCTATTTAATTTTTCTCTCTCTATTTTTTTTAATGTTTAAAGCTTATAAAAATAAAATACCATAAATATATTTCAAGTACATTATAAAATCCTATTTTATATAATGTAAATTTCTATCAAGATGTTGCATGTATTGTTTGTACATTTTTAGTATACCAAATATATGAGTTATATATAAATTCATATTCCAAATAAAAAAACAATACATAATAATTAAATATGTGGAATATATTTAGTAATATATGGTCATAATATATGATTAGCATAGGCGTTGTCAAAATTATACATTCCGATTCATAATATTAATAAAATATTTATATTTTGATTTCAAATGAAAACAAATAAAAAATCGTTCGTATACAAAAGAAATAAGAAACAAAAATAGCTAGGAAAATAGAATAGTTATGTAAAGTTTTTTCTAAAGTTTTCAATATAAAAAGGTAATAGGGATAAATGTGTAAAAATTTTAATACATGTATAACTAATACCCTTATAATTTATTCCACCTTTTATCATGCATAATTTATACATAGATTCCCTCATAAGTTATGTAGGTATCAATTATTTAGGATTATAAAAAATGTAACCATACACCGTATAGAATTAATACAAGAATAACTTTTATACAATATTGAGAAACTATCAACCAAACATGGTAAGTCATGTTGGCTTTTCTACCTAATACAAAATTTCTATCAAACATAGTAAAACAGATACAACTTTTTATATATGAGAAAAAAGATGCATCTTATACGGTAACCAAATCAAATTTCAAATATAACTTTAAGTTATATTTGTAATTTTCATAATTAGATGTTGATTTTCAAATAAAGTGAAATAAAAAAATTCTCTATTTCTTTATGTTAATTTGTTTTTCATATCTATTAAAAATAAATAATTAAAAATAATATTTATTATCTTAAAAATAAGATGTAATTTTATTTTTATTTTTCACGCTTATACTGCTCTAACTGTGAAAAGAATATCATTAAATTAACTGTTTAATTATGTTTGACATTATGTTAAAATAACCATTGGTGCATATTATATTGTATTGTTAATTAAAACAATTTAAATAAGTTACAAGTTATGATTTGATAAAAAATATATGTTTATATAAGTTACAAGTTATGATTTGATAAAAATATATG
>JAJOOH010027477.1:0-13347 GCA_029582605.1 Solanum gracilifrons
CAACAAACCCCCCCCCCCCCCTCCCCCAAACCCCATAAACAAAACATCTAAAACTCAAGAACAATACATGTAACTGAATCCGCAGAAAATAAAAATCAAGAATCTTGATTTTTTTAAAACAAATCATACCTACAGAGGGGATCTCATTGGGTTTGCATCAAAACCAAGAAAAAGATAAAGAAACCGTAAAAGGGTATGCTATCAATTGTGGAATTGGCGCAGTGGAATAATGGGAAAAAAGCCAATGCACGCGATTTACTTTTGGGTTTTAGTAGTAGAAAAGCATAGCCCTACTAAACATTTGGGGTGGCTAAGGACACATTAATGGGCGTATGTTAAGGGGTTTGACAGAACTTGGGCGAGTCCGCCTTTGGATTTTCTTAAGTTCGTGTATCGTTGATTTTTCAATGTAGCCATTTTGGTGGTCTTCTTGTTTCTTTCTTTGCTGCTATCTAGTCAATTTGGGTGTAACTGACTTATTTTACAGCTTCATATACTATGATCTAGGAACTCTTTGACGTATTTTAATTTATTTTTAAAAAAAAAGGATAAAAAATATATATTTATACTTTGGATCCAAATATATAAGTATCTTGTTATATTTTCTGCCTAAATATAGCACTTTATTATACTTTAACACAAATTTATCCTTAATTTTGACGAATGATCATGTCTCAAGCTCAAAAATAAATGATTCATCCCTATTTTTTTTAGAAATTCATTTGTTTAACCTGACCGGCCTATTTTCTTTTGGTGTTCTTCTCAAAATTACATCATATATAAGGCTAATTTTTTTTTGTTATGTAAATAAAAAGTAATTGTTTTTCCTATGATTATTTATTTATATTTTGAACAAGTGAAAACTCTTACTTCCTTGATTATGAGTTATGACCAATAGTATTCTTCGAAATTTGGTTTGGGTTTTGAAAACATATTTGATTTTTTTGGAGAGTATTTATTTTACCTTAATGGTTTGACTTGAGGGGCAATGTAGGGCCCTAAAAACCAGTTGTGAAAGCAGATGAATGTTGGTTAGGTTTGAAGTAACCAATAAAGAAATGGTCCTCTGCCAGACTACAAATTGAAGTAAAATAAAAATATTCGTTTGGTTGGTTTTGGTCAGAAGCATTTGTGTTTGTGCCATGAATAGGTCCTCCAATCATGTGCGTATTGCCTCCTGAACTGGTCAGCCAATATATATATACTACAACATGTTAGATAAATTTAATATGTTTTTTTCTATTTGGTACCCGCATTTGGATCCGTCTATATCAGATTCATACTGTGTAGGGCTTTTTTCATATTCAGAAAATTGAACTTGAAATCTCAAATTAAGGAAGGAGCAGTCTCATTCGTTGATTGTTAATTTGGTTGTTGCTTCTGCCTCTTTGAAAAAGAAATAAAAATGGATCCATAGGAGGTACAAATGTAGTAATATTCGAAATAGGAATAATTGGTTGTATTATATCACTGACCACAACAGACAATACATTGAAGAATATAACGAGATTGCAGTAATGTTCAACAACCTTCAAGGCTCTGCATTTATTCATCTCCAATCCTTCTATTTTTGGCATAATATAATGTAGTCATGTTCTTTTTAACTTAATTTAGTGTTTTACATAAGCATGTCGATGAAAATACCTTGACATGACTAATTTTCAGCTACAATATACAGATTAAACGGAATTTGATAGAGTAATATATATAAAGAAAGAAAGGAAACAAATGTACAATAACAAACATGATTTTTGGGCCTTCACTAGTAGGGGGCAAAATTGTGAGGCCCAAATCTGAACACTACTTGTACTAGTTACTACTACTAAGGTTTTAATTCAAGAAATTACACCTACTGATCTTGAAAATGGACGGTCTTGAATTTTTGACCCCCACTTGATTCATAGACGAACCTTCAAGGTTAAAAGTTGTTAAGCTTGAAGTTTTGCCCCTAAGGTAAGTGAGGGGAAAGTTCAAGATCACCTACCTTCAGGACTAGTCTTATAAATCACCCGATTTAATTAGTCCGTAGGCTTGTGATTATTGATGGGTGGTTTGCTGCGGCGAGGCTTGCTTCTTCCAATATAGTCTTTGGTCAGAAGCTTTGCTATTTCATCTTCTACATCAACAAACTCCTTTGATTCTTCTTTCCTACCTCTCTCATGATTCTTCTCAAATATTTGGCTATCGACCTAGTAATTCACTATAAAATATTAGTAATAGAATGCAAGAATAAGCAAAAGGTGATGTCACCAACATGGGTTGCCTTAACCAGAGGTCTTGATTCGAGCCCTGAGTATGGATAAAATCTTGTTGGAAGTGCCACTCCCGAATGAGCCCTACAGAGCGCAATCCGGATTTAGTCGGAGCTTCAATGTGGCTCCGAACACCGGTGGGAATCCAAAAAAAAAAAAAGTGATGTCACATTGATCAAATTAAAGGTATGGATGTGATCAATGAAGTGGCGTTAACTTAAATGATCAAGTTCAAATCCCAGCAAACATAAAAAAATTAGATAACTTTTTTTCTGACTATTCAACTTAAATCTTGATGGGTACGTGTGTTATAACCATCAGGCTATCTAAGTGATTACTATAGGTAAAGTAACGTTCATAAAAAGTAGGATTAGTATTCTGAAAATAACTAAGTCGTGTTTATAATCATAAAAATGCGCTAATAATATAAGAATTGATATATTTATATATCGTAGATAAGTTAAATCCATTTTTTAATTAATAAACAGCAGACTTAAGTAATATTGTGCCCGTGAGTTAGAGCATGAATGCTAGCATCTTTTAAGGTATGTGTGTCTTTTTGTCCCCCCTCAGGCCTCATGAGCCGAGGACGTTGTTGAAGTACCGTTATAACAAATAAAGAATTTAGCGATATATTATAATATAGATATTTATAATCAGTCACCTATATAATATAAATGTCAAAAGTTTCAACGATTTTAAATATAATATACTAATTTATTTATCGCTAAATATTTTTGTGACAATAAATATATGTAGTGTACTTGAAAGTGGGAAAAGAGAACCTGAGTATTCATGTGAGAGGTCTTCATTGAATCAAATCCAGCATCTCCTTTCACTAAAAAAAATAAAATAAATTATTGACGGACAAATTTTATTACTAAAAAGTAAAAGTTCAACGATCAGATGAGCTATTTAGCAATATAGCTTCTTTCTTTTTTTTTTAAAGTTATGTCAGAACATAACTACAACAAAGGGATCGATTCGAAAATAATGATCACCATATATATTAAAACAGAATAGCTAGGCCTAGTAGTAGTAGTATATATATACCTGAAAATTGATACACTAGCATTTTTCTAATTCCTGCAGCAGAGGCAATGATATCATCCACATGAGAATCCTGCATAAATTTCAAAAGAATATACATAAACAGTATACTACTAAGCGAAAATGATGAAGAATCAGATCAAATGTAATTCCGTATACATAACATACATGATCATTTTGCATAGAGGTAAATTTTAGCCACTCTTTCTTTCTTAGCTTTCCTACAGAAAGCAAATCAGGGGAGAAATATTAGTACTTTGTAGATAGGCTATTAAGAAAATGTATGAATAGAAGTGTAGTTAATTACCAAACAGAACATTAGCTGAAGTGTGTTGTTGTTGAAGAATGAGCAAAGCAATTAAAAGTACAAGCTGAATATTGAAACTAAGTGACACCATATTATTGTGAACTTAAAAAAGCATAGAATAATTTTCTCTTTTTCTTCATCAAGAGAGTGGGAGTGATAGATATAGTAGAATTAATGTGGGATTTTATAGAGCTTTTTCAAAATATAAAAAATAAAATTGAGTCAAAGTTAGGATTCCGACACCTGTCTTATTCTATTAAACTATATATATAAACCCGGCCCAACTTCTGCAATACTTCGGTAATCTCAACTAATCAAATATTTTAAGATGACTTATTAATGAAGAGAGAGTTGCTCGGATAATAAGAATCAATTTTAATATTGTGATTTTGCAAAAAAAAAAGTGAAAGTTTCTAGGGAGAAACAAGAAAATGTATAGTTCGGTTAAATTTATTTATAAATATATGATAAATATCTAATATACTAATTACTATCTAATATGAACTAAATATATTGGACTGTAATTAATATTTGATTTTGAAGGACAAAACAATAAGAATCAAATATAAAATATTTGCAGTAGTGGGTTTGAACAAGCTAAGTCATATATAGTTTATCTTTAGTTAAAAGTTGTCAGTTTTTTTAGTTTTATAAGAGATGATGAGCTGTTAATTATATATGGTTCCACAAGGTGCCATGCAAATCATGAGTAGATAACGGAGAGTGAATTTTTAGTAGCAAAATTAAATTAAATGTACTTAAACCTTACTCACAGATTCGGCCACTGTACACCATCTTACTAAAGTTTTAAAAAGTGTGTGAAATAATAAAATAAACAAATATTGATATGCCTTGGATGCCATTTCGGCTTCCACTGTTTTCTTTGGGGGTAATCTTGTAAAAATATTTATACAATCTTGTTATTTAAAACATTACTGCAACTCATAGTTAAATAAATTACTGTTTATACAATCTTGTTAAATACTCAATAGCATTGATTGGTAAATATAAAACAAATTAATATTATAGTATTTAGATAATATTAATGGTATAAAAAGATTAATCCATTTGTTCATCAAAATAATAGTCGAGAAATATATAAGGAGTATTCACTCCATTTCAAATAATTAAATTGCAAGGGTGTGAAGAAGATTAGGACATAAATCATACATTACTTTTCATTTTTACCCTTATTAGTTATTGTCAAACTAATCTTTAGAATAACTAAACATTAATCATAATAACTAATTTCAATACTAACTAAATTTTTAATTCATTTCTTATACAAAATTCAATATGCGACTCTTAAAATGACTAAAAAATTTATCTTGAATTATATCAATTGAGTCTTCATTCATATGATTGTCAACTATTTCAATCGAATCTTCAAAATTAAAATTCATAAAATATACAAATTCACTTTTAAATTTGGTGTAGATGACAAGTAGAGTATAACTCCGACGATGGAGTATTAATTTGTCAAAATAGTGAATAATTTTTTTAATGAAGAAAATCTCAGCCACATTAATGTTAGAAATTTCTAAGAAAAGAATTTAAAACAATTGAAGTTTCGTAAACTTATCACATACAAAATCCAAATGAAGGTTAAAAATGAAAAAATATTTTAAAAATAATTGAACAATTAAATGAATTTGAAATATGAAAAATGTCTCATTAATTCAATTATTTTGAAATAGATTAAGTATATTTCTTAATATATTAAAAGGAGCTTTATGACATGAGGGATGTACCCTCCAAGTGACTGATCCTTGAAAACTGTGTGGTTTCTCTGGTGCTAGCCTTCTTCCCCGCTGGTTCCAATTGCTGGGTTTTGCGGGAATTGCAGGCTCGCTCTTTACGGAAATCAAGACATTTTACTAATCTAACTTTTTTTTCGTACCTGTTATATACTATAGATTAATATAACTTGATGAAGTTAAAACAAAAATGCATAATTAGTTAATGTAGATAGCTTAAAAAGTGGAGATTAGGAGAACAATAGATAGACATATTTGAGAGAGCAGGATCAAGAAATGACAAATTAATAGGGGAGGCAAACTAACAAACATGAGAAGGTTTCGTACAAAATTAGGAGATAATTAAATCCCAAAGGTAAGGACTAGCCAAGAGAAGGCTACGAGTACCAATGACCTTGTCTCCCTCTTTTACTTTTCACCTTAACCCATTGTCACTTTTCTAACATGCCCACTAAAATATTGTACTATTTCATCCGTTCAATAATAGTTGTCCACTATACTATTTTGAGATGTCCGATGATACTTGTCCACTTTATAAAATCAATGGATAATTTTACACATAATTCCTAATTTACCCTTATTATTAGTTATAGTTATTTTCTTATTATTAATTATATTCATTTCCCTATTATATTTTTCAAGACATTATATTTATTATATTCAAATGGTTATATGGTTAAATTACTGCTCAATTTATAAATTTTTTAAGCAGAGTGCAAAATCAATAGTAAACAAGTATAGTTGGACAGATGGAGTATTTGATATATGATAAAATAAATTATTGTTACGACATCCCTAGAAAAGATTCTCTCTCGATACGCTCCTTACCTTTTTCTTTAACAATTGCTTTACTTCATTACGGCATTCACAAGTATCATCCTCGTTGGAATTGACAGAGAGGTGGGTGACATCTGGCAAGGTATGGATTCAGAATTCAAAATCTTACTCAAAGGGAACTTCCACATAACTGGTAAATCTTGCATAGTAGCGGAGACAAAATTTTCACAAAGATAGTGAAAATATGAAGAACATTAAAAAAGAATGACCTATCAATACAGTCAATTGACATCCCTTGAACAAGGGTAACTCCACAAGTTTCTACCTTTTCTAGAGAATGTTTTAGTAGTAATAAACTCCAAAATCCATTTTGAAGTCCAATAGCGACAGGCTCAGGGACTTAAAAATGGCGCTTAGAGATGTAAAGAAGCTCAGATTGAGGTTTCCAAACTATGCAAGACAGAGAGGAAACACATATCCCTTCTTTACCTATCTCATAAAGCAGCCCCACTTCTAAATCCAAGAATTGAGCTGAAAACAAAGCAACAGAGAGAGAGAGAAAGAAATATAATGTTTAACAGACTCCAACTATCATCTGCATCATCAAGAATCAAGTACATTGGTCGATCTTGCCTCCCTAAATAGTCAAGTGAAGAGACTAGCCACATCTGGTAACCAAGGCCAGCGACTACTGTGGACTATTAAAGGAACAGACTCATTTCTTCAGTTTTCTACTGGCCAAAGGCATTTCAAGGTTCATCCAAACATAATCAGCTTTATGTCAGACAGAACATGCCTGTCAAGTATCAACAGACAACACGGAAGTCTACCCTACAAAAAGGAATGACATCATAGCTTTAAGACTAGATCTGCTTTTATTGTGGTTTAATGAGGGAGGGGTTCACTCCAATAATGGTTTTTGGATCGTGGGTCAGCTTCCTGCTGAATTACAGAGATAGTGAAACGACTGTGCTTATCAGAGGAGAATGTTCAACAGCTCACTGTAAAATCAGATCCCAGATGCTTGCGTACCCACTGTTCAAGAATCTATAGAACCGGTTGTTAGCAAGAATGGATTCAATAAAAGCAATCTTAAACATCATGCAGCTAGAACTTTGGTCAAAAGATTGTAGACTTCTGCTCAGCTGTGCAGCAAATGGAAGTGTCAGCTCAGAATGATTTCAGAGAAAGGAAATTGAGTAGTTCATTATCTGGCCAGAGTATGGCACAATCTTTGTTTTTTTTAGGATGGCAGTGTCTGGGCAAGCTTGTGCACACCTCGACTATTACAGTGGGTACCTGCTACCTACCACTAGCACAAGTAAAGCGTAACTCTGTCAATCAAGGCTTAGGAAGATGGAAAGAAATCACCTAGTGTTTCCTGCCTCCGCTGGAATTTGAACTTGAAACCTCATGGTTCTACCTCTCACTTCATTGACCACTAGACCACACCTTGGGCGAGTATGACACAAACTCAACAAGTCCTGCAGCATTTTGCCCGAAACCATTGATACTATGCCTGCTGATGTAGAGGAATCTGAGATTTCCAGACTTCGATTTTAAGTTCAGCCACCAAAGGAAAAAGGAGTACAAGACTAGATTATGCATTTGATAGAGATTAATATGATTTGCACTCTTAATTTATACTTGACCTAGTTCCTAGGTACTACAAATGCATTGAAGGAAAGACAAGGGAGGGAGAAAAGGTGGGTTTATACAGACTAGAAGCTATGAAGAGATGCTACTCCTAGCCAGTAGATCAACACATGCTTCGCCCAAGAATGTTCAACTGACCATGAAATAGGAAGGATAATACATCAAAATACAAGAATACAATTTATCAACTCCCAAGGATTACCCATTATGTTTAAGTGGACAAGTAATATTTCATATATACCCTTTAGTAAGTGTCTCGACCAGTGCATGAAGCTATGGATGAACATGGGGAAAAGGAAGTATCAAACACTGAAAGAGTAGAGCAACAAAGATGAGCATAAGAGAATTACCCATTTAAACCTCATCTTATACGGACCAAAATGATGTCTAAGCGAGACAATCAGACAAATAATATTTTTTCTTATATACCCTATAGTAAGCATCTTAGTAAGTGCAAGATGAAGGTAAGGATGAACATGGCGGAAAATGAAGCATGAGTAACAAAGACAAGCATAAGAGAGTTACCATGTAAACCTAATCTGATACTGATAATAACACACTAAGAAAGGCACAATTTCAAAATATAAGAAATACGTAACATAATTAAGACAGCAGCAAATCATTATAAACATCATTCCTGCAGAAAAGACAAGGGATTTGAATAACTAGCATAATGTCTAACTATCCTACAGTTCGATCACCATCAACATGTAAAGTAAAGCAGCTGTTGGTAGTTGTGACATAAAGAAGAGCTGAGATGTAAGATCACAGAGATTTTTTGTTACTTCAGTTGAGAAAAGCAACAAGAATGTGCTAATTACTTACAAAGAGAAGATCAATGTACATAAGCTGGAAACAAAACTTTATCTTACAACCATACTCCCGAATTGTCCATCCCCACGGTCATCTCGAGAAGATACCCGACAGTCAGGTCTTCATGAAACCTCATCCAAGCAAGGAAATGTTTTTAACTTCTTCCTCTCGAATACCACCTCAGCCATTAATGTGCAGAATCAAAACCTTATCCAATTGCTCACTTCAGCTAACTAGGGGAATTTGCACATGAATTCGAACTTTTACCAGATAGATTAAGTCATTAAGATGGATAAAATTTAAGCTTGAGAATCTAGCCTGAGGAAAGTTCGATGATGAACGGCAGGCAGTACGGAAATTGAAGGAAGCAAGACTGCTGAATCATCAATATAGCTAACGTCCCGGTAAAAAGTATGTTGGAAATTTAAGCTAAGCACTACTTTAGTATATTGAAGCATCAAATCTTGGCTCATAGAAGCAGACTTGGCTGTTATATGATTGAAGAGCACACCCAGCAATCCAAGACCACGCCTTCTTATCGACATCATAAAGAAGGCCTTTTCCTTGGTTCCAAGATGTGAAACATATTAGGTTATCCTGTCCAAAGCATTCAAATCTTTCAGCAGATAGTCTTAAAAGTGCACGAAAATATCTTGGAGGCATCCTGCTTATCTCAACCCAGACGACTTTTGTGTGATCTAGTTCCCATATCCTCATACTTTGAAGAGTACTATAGAGCCCTATCCTTCCAACCAAAAATAGGCGTTTGTGAGTTCCAGCAACTAGGTACCCATCCAACAATGAGCGTGGAAACTTAGCAGGGATGTGTTCCCACTGCCCTGTATCCAGCCGATACATCATCAAACCAAGTGGGGAAAGAGTTTCCAAATACAGCCTTGAATCACAAAATGCCATCTTGGAGGAACAAAGGTTTACAGCAGGCATTGTCTGGTGAAGCGACCATTTGTCGATCTTTGAATCATATACCTCCGTTGGCAAAGACCTGTCGCCATAAATATCACTGGTGGCAATAACTTTAAATGACCTATCCTTTCTATCAACAACCATAAGCAACTGCCTCTGCTGATTATAATGCATGCTAGGCAATGTCCTCCAAGTCTGTGTCAAGGGATTACAAACTAAAGTTTTGAATGTCAACACATCTAATCCTGAGAAACAAACAAGACCTCCTGAAGACCCAACTAGCCAAAATGCCCACTGTGGTAAGAAAGTGAATGGTATTCTAAACCACTGTTTCAGTGGCAAGCTAAATACCGAACACTGAGGGGTCTGTGAATTCTTCCAAAATGTAAGAAGGCAGGGTCCATGGGAGGGCACTTGGGAGTGAAACTTCAAAAAGCTATGATCTTGCAAAATTGAATTCCACCTTTTACAAACAGATCGGAGCCGAAATATCATGAACGGTGGAACTCTAGCTAAGATTTCATTCAGCAAATCTTCTGGGAGCATGGCCCAGATATTATCTTCCATTTGAACATCTGGTTGAACCACTTTAGCAAAAGTGGTTACAGTCTCTTCATCCAATCCCCTTGGTTTCGTCTTAACCACTTTCTGCCTTGAAGGGCTTGTGTTTCTTGATCCAATACGCCCTAATGGGCTTGTATTCCTGGAGCCACTACTTCCAAAGCTGCTAACTTGCCAGTGAATACTGTCCTCTTCTGGCAAAGACCCAATTTTTACCTGTGTCGAGTTCAACAACCCAGACCCAGATTCCGAAGATTCCGCTATTTCAACCATTGAATCAAATCCCAGAAATCCCCACTTAGCTAGGGCCTACGAATGTGGGTACAATTAACCCCCAAAACCCCAATTCAAATTGAGCTGTACACACCAGACCTAAACCAAAGTAACTTCAATCAAGGCAAAACTCCAATTAGGTTGAATTTACAATGTAAACAGTTCTCCATAGAACTTAGAAATGCTCAATTTTGATTGATGAAAACACCACCAACAACAAGGATCATCTGAGGGATAGATCGAATCTTTTTCCAACTGGGTTTCACAGATCCGATTCGAACAAATTCGAATCTTGTTGGAGGGACTACAGATTTGAGGATAAAAATGATAAAGAGTTGTAGAAAAGGGCTACCTCAATGGCGATTCAATCTATAAATTATAGGCATATCGCTATCCGTCAAAACCAAATCCTGTATGTTATCATCTCTCCGTTCTTGCCTCTTTCGTGAATTGCGTTACGATATATGTTTTTTCTCCACTACAGAACTACAGAGTAGGTAGTAGTAATACTTTTCAGAAATATAGAAATACACCACTGTAAAATTTTATGAAAATTACATAATTTTTCAAAAGAGTTTGCTAATTTTGACCAGTATATTGCTTATCCAATTGTTTGCAACAATTTATTTTTTTAATAAAGGAATAATAAATGAAAGAAAAAAATTAATTTAAATAATGAATTTTTGGGAATTTTATATATTCTCTAGATTCTTATTTTAAGAAGATAAAAAGGTTAAACAAGTTTTTTTCTCTTCATCACGTCAGTCATTTATATACGAATTCCGTATATAAATATATATATATATATATATATATAAATGTGATTTAGATTTATTTTATAATGATTGTGGTATTCAAGTCAATTTTGTGCACCTTAACTAATTCTACGGAATATCTATCATCTCTCACCAGTAACAAATACATGTAACTTTGTCCATCAACATTAATTTGTGTTGAATATCAAAACTTAAATTTAAAGCAAATCAACTAGATGTCCTAATTGAGGACTTTTTGTGCGTATTTCCTACAAAATTCAAATGGTGGCTTGACAAAATCTCTTGAAGTTTGAATTCTCAAATGGTTTCACTATGTTATGTGTTACATATGGTATAAAACTTCCAAGTCAATCAGGTCTAAATTGTAAAACAATCTCATAATGTAAATTGTAAGATAGCAAAAGCGCATTAATTATGGAAGAAATCATAATTCATAAATATCCGATACACCAAATAATCCATTTAATTTTTTTTTTATTTATTATTCAAATAATCCATTTAAGGAAGATGAAACCTCAAGAAAATTTTATCTTTCTTCCCGTTGAGATAACGAAATCATAAGATTGAATATTGATAACCAAAAGTCCAAAAATAGATAACATTTAATCTGCCTTAGGAATTTTCCCAAAAACTAAACCTTGAAAAAAATAATTAAGAAGATAATGAATTTGTTTTCTTTTTAAAAATAATTTTAAAAAATGATAAAAAAAAAAAGTCAAAACGGGACAAAAATACGTTCACGCTTCACATGCAAAGAATCCAAATGGTTATCTTCTTGCCTCTTTAGACAAAACAAAACTTGTGATTGAAAAAGTGAAGTAAAAACAAAATCTAATTTAATAGTAATTACAATGTTTTAAAATATTTAATTGCTGCAATGATTGAACATAATCAATGAAAAAATATAAGACTTGTTTTTTTTTTAATTATAGAAGACAGGATAAAATTAGAAGAGTCCGTTATTTTTGTCGTTAATAAATAACTAGATTAAATTAATTTGTTGCGTATTTAAAATAATGAGAATTAGACAAATTGAACTAATTATTGGTGGAGGCCACACCACAAGAACGCTAGCTGTCCATTCACAGGTCAACAAATCAAACTTGGGTTCTACTACTAAATTATTACTAGTATTTCGGTGCAATTTTTTTAAAAAAAAATTGAGGGCCTTTTTCGGGGTGAATATGTAAGAACTCCAATTTCACATTAGAAATATTTAGATATTATAATCGTAAAATTCAAAGGTACAACGAAAAATAGAACTAACAAGAAAATTGCAAAAAAATAATGAACTAGTAAAAAAAATAAACTATTGAAGAAGATAATTAGAAGAAAGATGAGAAGCTTAAAGGGTGTTTGGATTGACTTAAAAGTTGGTCAAACCTATTTTTAAGTCAGTTTTTTATTTCTGAAAGTGTTTGACAAATATAAAAATAATTTAAAATAAGTCAAAAAAATGACTTAAAATAAGTTAGAAAGTGTTTGACAAGCTTAAAAAGAACTTAAAATAAATTTAAAATGACTTGAAATAAGTTAAAAACCAAAAGTAGGTCTTCCTTACTTTTTATTTTTGACTTAAAAGTCATTTCAGTTTGACTTTTTAATTTTAACTTAAAAGCTATTTTCTTTAATTCAATCCAAACAGGTTTTTAGACTCAAACAAAGGGGATGAAAAGGCTATACGTTTTTCTCAACAATTTGCATAAACCGACATTTCTCATGTGTCGTCCTTTTAACTAGTTGTCAATTGGGTCTGGGTCCCAAATCAACCTTTGTGAAGGCCCTAATTTTGGTGCTTCTTTTCAGCCCAATAACTAGTTGTGTGACATCCATATAGGTATCGATATTGGGCCGAGGTTGGTTCACAATAGAATATTTCAAAAGTTTAAGTTATTTTAGGCATAATACATAAATATGCCCTTTAAGTTTACCTCATTTTACATTTATGCCCTCCTACTTTAAGTATGGACAAGTAGACACTTAGGGTGTGTTTGGTATGAAGGAAAATGTTTTCCTGGAAAACAAGTTAATTTTTTACTTATTTTCTCATGTTTGGTTGGTGAGTAGAAAATATTTTCCGGAAAAAAAATTTAGTGTTTGATCTATGAATGATTTTTTTTTTTGAGAAATATCTTTTATTTTTACTAGGGTAGAAAATAATTTTTGAAATTGAAAATATTTTTTAAAAACAAACTTAAATT
>JAJOOH010027478.1:0-15491 GCA_029582605.1 Solanum gracilifrons
GGACCGGGGGGGGGGGGGGAGGGGGAGGGGGGGTCAGGATATGGAATGGGGTAAAAATTGAAATTTAAAAAAATTGAAATATTTTTTTTAAGTAATATTTATTTATTTTTTTGTTTGGGGGAGGGGGTTTGGTTTGGGGGTAGGAGGCTGGGGGTTGGGGGTTGGTTTGGGGTAGGGTGTAAAACAAATAAGAAAATTTTTAAAAAATAATTTTTTTCTGATAAGCAGGATTTGATACGAGGTATAAGAAAAATAATATTGTAATTTAAGAATGAAGTATAGTTTTGGAAAATGTTTTTCTTAAATTTAGTGAAAACAAGTTGATTTGGAAAACATTTTACCCAACCAAAAAATGGGAAAATTGGAAACTTTTCCTTCTTACCAAACACATCCTTAATGTAATGACCCAGACCCGATAGATCGCTTTTGATAATTTTTGAATATTCGTTTAGCTATAGTTAATTAATTTACGGGTATTTAGTTTGTGGGTATTTAATAAATAATTAATTTAATTGGTGGTTAATGGGTCAAGCTCATAAATTATTTAATATCCTTTAAGATTAGTATAAGAGGGTTTATTAATTTTTCAGTTATAACATAACCCACAGACCACTTGACACAAAATCTTTCGGAAAAACAAACAAAGGCACGACCCTTCTTGATATGAACCAACTTGTATTGATAAACTGATAGGGAATACAAGCTTTTAGGGAATCAAAACTTGCTGAGAAAAGTAAAAAGAACTACAACCATTCAATTACCAAAAGCAACTAAAAGGAAAACTAAGAAAAGAAATAAACTTTCATAATATGCATAAGCAGTAGCCTTGTATGTCTCTTCTATTTATAGGCTTTGTTGCTTGGAGAAGCCCCCTATGTGGTATTCTGTGGCTTTTGGCATGTCTGACACATTTGTCCCCTTGTTGGTTCCTGTAGTAGAGTATTCCTCCAAATATTTTGGTGCAACTTTTAGCCTGTTGAAGCGCCTAAGTGTGAGTGGGCCATTAACCATATTCATAACATTGCCAACACCTTGAAGAGGAACCTTGTCCTCAAGGTTCAACTGGGGAAATTGCTGAAGGATAGTTGACTTGGCTTCCCAAGTGGCATCTGAATCGGGCAAGCCAGACCACTTGATAAGCCATTGGACCAGTTGATCATTGCCCTTGTGCAACACGAACTGCTGGAGAATCGATTCAGGCATCAGATCTAACGCAGAAGATTGATCCAACAATTCAAGAGGAGTAACCTGTTGGTCAGGTGTTCCTATACACTTCTGAGGATCTGAAACATGAAAAGTAGGGTGACTACGGGAGAGGTTGGCAAGTCTAATTTGTACACAACTTCACCAATGCATTTGAGGACTTGGAATGGACCAAAGTACCGACGGCTGAGCTTGTTCTGTTTTTGAAGGCGCACTGACAGTTGACGGTAAGGTCGAAAATGAACATAAACCCAATCACTAACATTGAAGGCAACTTCCCTTCGCCTTTTGTCAGCAAAGGATTTCATCCGTTCTTGGGATTTGTGCGCAGCTGAGATAGAGTTTCATCATATTTTCTAAAGGCAGCCGTGACAACAGGGTTATGGGAGCCATCCATAACATAACGAAATATTGTAGGAGGCGGTCTACCATAGACAACCTCAAAGGGAGTCATTTGGGAACTGGATTGATAGGCTGTATTATACCATAACTCAGCCCATGGAAGGAGTTTGAACCAGTCGGCTGGAGCATCGGCAGTAAAACACTTCAAATACATTTCTAAGCACTTGTTGAGAACCTCAGTTTGACCATTTGTTTAATGATGGTATGCTAAACTTTTCGCTAAGTGAGTGCCTTGTAGGCGATTGATTTCTTTCCAAAAATCAGATAAGAAAAGAGGATCTCTATCAGTGACAATCTTAGAAGGAAAACCTTGCAATTTGATGTACTCCTTCACAAAAATAGTAGCTACTTTCTGACTGGTAAAAGAAGGGGGCAAGGCAACAAAATGCCCATACTTGGAAAGACGATGCACAATCACTAAAATAGTTGTGTAGCCATGTAAAGGAGGAAGATCTGTGATAAAATCCATCGAGATTTCGTCAAAAATGGCATCAGGAACCGGACGGAGTTGAAGAAGTCTTGCTGGCTTCAATTGAGTATCTTTCATTTGTTGGCAAACTTGGCAGTGAGAAACAAAGTCCTTGACATCAGAACGCATGCCTTGCCAGTAAAAATTTGAGGAAAGCCAATGAAAAGTTCTGGCTATACCAGCATGTCCTCCTGTAATGGAAGCATGGAATTCTTGTAACAACAACTTACGAAGAGTCAGATCAGTGGGAATGACAAGACGATTGCGAAAAAGCAACAAGCCACCGTGGAAAGAGTAGTCCAACAAGGAGGCAGGATCATCCTGAAGTTGCTGGCGAAGAGCAACTAAGGAGGCATCATGTTTGTTAAGTTCCCGTAGTTTGGACACTAAGTCAAATTCAGTTACTGCCATTGTAAGAGAATAAAGAGCAGGCACACGGGAAAGGGCGTTAGCAACGATGTTCAATTTTCCCTGTCTATACGAGATGTCAAAAACATAACTAATCAACTTGGTTAACCACTTCTGTTGTTCAGGCGTTTGGATTACCTGAGTAGTCAAAGACTTGAGAGGTTCTTGATCCGTGAGATTAAAAAATTTTCTGCCCAATAAATATTGACGCCACTTCTGAACAACCTCTGTAATGGCAAACATCTCCCTATGATAAGTAGAAGCGACAGTTATTCGAGAAGAAAGCTTCTGGCTAAAGAAGGCAATGGGATGCCCTTTCTGAGAAAGAATTGCTCCAATGCCATCTCTAGATGCATCTGTTTCAACTGTGAAATCTTATGAAAGTCGGGGAGGCAAAGGACAAAGACAATACTAAGAGCCTCTTTGAGTTTAACAAAGGCAGAAACCTCGAGATCAGTCTAATGAAAGACGTCTTTTTTCAATAAATCAGTGAGCGCCGAAGCAATATGGGCATCTGATTTGACAAAACGGCGATAATAGTCGATAAGTCCAAGAAAAGCCCGCACATCCTTCACGGTCAGAGGTGTAGGCTAAGACACAATAGCATATATCTTATCAGGATCCACTTGAAGTCCCTTGGAAGAAATAATATGGCCAAGATACTCAATAGAAGTCCGACCAAATTGGCGCTTGGAACTTTTAACCACCAATGCTTGTTAACGTAAGGCCTCAAACACTTTTTGTAAATGGTCCAGGTGGTCGGGCCATGATTGGCTATATACTAAGATATCACCAAAGAAGACCAAAAGAAATTGGCGGAGAAATGATTTAAAAATTGAGTTCATGGTCGCCTGAAAGGTCGATGGTGCATTGGAAAGACCAATAGGCATCGTGACAAACTCATAGTGCCCTTCATGAGTTTGGAATGTCATTTTCTCAATATCCGGTGGATGAACTCTAATTTGATGGTAACCAGTGAGAAAATCTAACTTAGAAAAGAAGCAGGACCCATGGAGTTCGTCAAACAGCTCATCAATGGTAGGGATGGAAAACGGTCTTTGACTATAATAAGGTTGAGAGCACGATAATCGACACAAAATTGCCAAGTTCCATCTTTCTTTCGAACAAGAAGAACAGGGGAAAAGTAAGGGCTGCAACTAGGGTGAATCACACCATCTTTGATCATTTCAGAGACCAACCTTTCAATCTCAAATTTCTGAAAATGGGGGTAGCGATATGGGCGAACATTCACCGGATTCGAATTGGGCAACAAAGGAATGCAATGATCCGAGGTCTAGAAGGAGGTAAGGCAGTGGGTTTTTTGAAGATATCTGAAAAGGGAGATAGTAGAGAGGTCAAATCGGAGGGAAACTCTGGTAACGGTAGAGAGTTTTGAGCAATAAGATCCAAGTGATAGAAGTAGGCAACTGAATCAGTAGTGGTTAAACGACAAAGAGAGGAAAATTGAACTTGGTCCATAGATGAAGCAGGATCCCTAACCCACTTGATGGTTTTCCCCGGAAAAGAGAACTCAAAGAGGAGACTAGCATAGTATGAGACAGTTCTACCCAAAGTTCCCAACCAAACTATTCTAAGGACCATATCAGACCTGTTAAATTTTATGATAAGAAAATATGTGCAAAGAGTAAATCCATGAATGGTGAGTGAGACCTGATGAACGACCCCCAAACATCTTAGTGTATGACCACTACGCACAAGAACTGAAAATTAAGAGGAGGTCTCAATTGGTAGTTTGAGAAAATTGGCAACACGAGGATGTATAAAGTTATGAGTACTGGCCCCGTCAAGAAGAACTTTAACTCGAGATCCCTTGACATTACCGGAGAAATGAAGGGTGGTGGGGTGTAAGTCGCCGGATAAGGCGAGGTAACTGATAGTCAGAACTGGTGCTTCCTCAGTACAAGGAGGGGTAAGAGACTCATCAACGACCATTTCGGCTTCAGGGGTGGAAGCTCTACAATCTCGTCCTCTAATAAGAGAAGTAAAAGCTGGGGGTAGAAGTACAACGATGGTTCTTGTGCCATTTCTCATCACAATGATAACAAAGATTGAGCTTATGTTTGGTGTTGTATTTCAGCAAGAGTAATCTTTTTATAAGGAACCCGACCCACACCAGGTAGGGACGCTGAAGGTCCATGGGATGAAGACGGTGAAATTAGTATGGAAGAGGTCTACGCAAAGGAAGGGATGTTTGAGTGACTTGAAAATTTAGGGCCTGTGTAATGAGAAGAAGTAGTTCGCTAGCTGGGCTTACCTGAGCCCGATAACTTTTGCTCTTGTAAATAGGCCAACCCAATAGCATCATTAAGATCAACGAGGCAAAAGCTAATACCTCAGACTTTATATCGTGTCGGAACCCTGAAATAAATTTGTGCATCAGTTGGTACGGTGCCATACCCGACGTCCGATTTGCGGTCTTCTCGAATTGAGAGAGATATTTACGAACAAATGAGGTCATTTGGAGTTTCGCCAGAACACCTTCAGTAGCCTCTAGTGTTTTTGCACCAAAACGAGTTACCAAAGCTCTAGTGAAATGCTCCCAGCCAATTAACTGGTGATTTTTGTACATCCATTGAAACCAGTCATGAGCATCACCTTCAAGGTAAACAACAGCCAATGTAAGGCGTTGTTCATCAGAAACCCCATAGACATCAAAGTACTGATTAGCTTGGAACACTCAGCTCTCAGCGTGAGCTCCATCAAACTTAGGTAAATTGATTGGGGCTGGTTTATCACGACGAAACGCTGCATACAAGTTTGAAGGGGGATGAGGTGGAAACTGGTTTGTGGTGGAAACTCGGGTTGTGGAGGAAAATGGGAGAAAATGTTATTCTGAATAGGAGTGGTGTGTTGGTGGTAGAAGGTTTGTGGAGGTGGCATGGTGGGAAAAGATGGAACACTAGAAACAGGGCTTTTTCCCGGTTGTTGTCCTAACTGGTTCGGTTGCAGGGTGGAGAGCTGAGAAAGAATTTCATGAAACATGGAGGTATGACTTTGGATCGTAGTAGACATGGATTCAAAGCTCTTGTTATGGGAAGCCACTTGTTCCTGGACCTGTTTCAGAGCTTCATCCAATGTTTTGAGTCGAGTATTATGTGTCCCGTCACCCATTTGTAAAGGAGGGTCAATGAAAGCACCAAATGATATGAACCAACTTGTATTGATAAATTGAAAGGGAATACAAGCTATTAGGGAATCAAAACTTGCTGAGAAAAGTAAAAAGAACTACAGTCATTCAATTACCAAAAGCAACTAAAAGGAAAACTAAGAAAAGAAATAAACTTTCAGAATATGCATAAGCAGTAGCCTTGTATGTCTCTTCTATTTATAGGCTTTGCTGCTTGGAGAAGTCCCCTATGTGGTGCTCTGTGGCTTTTGGCATGTCTGACAAATTTATCCCGTTGTTGGTTCCTGTAGTGGAGTATTCCTTCAAATATTTAGGTGCAGCTTTTAGCATGTTGTTGCACCTAAGTATGAGTGGGCCATTAACCATCTTCATAACAATTCTTCTACAGGTAAAACTGCATCTAAATTCCCAACTTCCATTTTACAAAAATTGATAGTGGGTGGAATAATTATTATTATTTTAGGGTGTATTGATGCTTGGAAGATAAAGAACATATAGAATATGCACATAAGCAACTTTAAGAAAGTTACTGCATATGAATTTGATTTAGCGAAAATTATTACGGGTATTCAATGATTTTATTTCTATTTTATGTTTGTCGCTAGTGGTTTGATGAGTACTCAAAATGTATATTAGCTTGTGATTGGTAGGAAGAGAGGGAGATAGTGACTTAGATTCAAAAATTTGATTGCTACACCAACTCTAGTATTATTAATTATTTTATAAATTAATGGTTGTTATCAAAAGTTAGTAATTGACAATGTTTGCCATGAGAGAATTGAATCAGGCATTAGGAATTTGGAATGGAGTATGCGGTATGTCACTGTAAGATGGATAGGTCGTGCGGTCAATATTTCCTGTAACTAATCGATTGTAATTTTATTATTATTACCATATTATGATTCAAGTTTTGATATATTGGTAATGTAATTAAATATTAGGTGTAAGGTATTATGTAAATACAATTAGATTTAGGATATTGGAAAAATTGGGACTTAACCCTAGGCTTGAAACTTAAGAACTTGATTTTAGGCTTGGGTGACTCTTTGGGTCAAGGCTAAACATATGGCAATATGGGTGTTGTTAGTTTCAAAATCTTATTGTGACTAAGTGCTTGAATAGATTGCATTGATTTGGAAGTTCAACGAAAGGGGAGGGCTCAAGTCCCTGAGTGATCATTCGATTATTTGAGGCAAGTGAATTTCTAAACCCTTGTTAAGTGTATGAAATTCGTGTATTTCCTTGTAATATATGTTTGGGGGTAATAAGACTCGGTGATGGGTTGACTTGTCCATATTGATTAATTCTAATGATGAAAAAAGTGTAATAAAAGGCAATGTGATTAATTGTTAGTGTGTGATGTGTTGAGAATGGTTTGAAAGGCTTGTTGAATCATTGTGTTGTTGTGAATTGTGCATTGTTATGAAGTCATCTCCTCATTATTGTGAACATGTCATTTGCATTGTTTTGATACATGATTGTGACAAGTGTTATGTGAACTGAGAAAGAATAAGAAATTAAAGAGAATGTACCATTTCGAGGGACGTGTTGCACGCTACAACGGATACTATATATTGAGGGACGTATTGCGCGCCGCAATGGATACTACTATCGAGGGGCGTGTCACGCACTGCGACGGATGTATGGACAGATATGTCCCACATGGGTCCCTGACTGACAGACAACGAATGTGTATCACTAGGTCAAACATGCATCACTATACCTGACATTGCATTCCATTGCATTGCACATATTTATCATTAGTGAACTTGATATTGTGTTTTACTGATCTTGTGAGTGCCTTTCTGTGAAACTTTGATTGATGAATATTGAGCTTGTTGTTGAGGATATGTAATTATTAGAGTGTTGTTGAGCTGTGTGCTATGTGAATTATGAACTATTAGGTTGGGCTGGATGTATGCAGGTTGTAGTTTTGGAGGTTGTGTTGATGAATATTGAGCTTGTTGTTGAGGATATGTAATTATTAGAGTGCTGTTGTTAAGCTGTGTGCTATGTGAATTATGAATTGTTAGATTGGGCTGGTTCTATGCAGGTTGTAGTTGTGGAGGTTGTGATTGATGAATATGGAGCTTGTTGTTGAGGATATGTAATTATTAGAGTGTTGTTGTTGAGTTATGTGCTATGTGAATTATGAACTGTTAGGTTGGGTTGGTTTTATGCAGGTTGTAGTTGTGGAGGTTTGGTTGGGGTGTAAGGAGTACCCGTATTCTATTCCCTTAGCTTGTGTTTAGAAGTTTACTTGCTGAGTACCGTGTGGTTTGGTACTCACCCCTTGCTTCTACATTTTTGTAGGTTACTAGCTCGGACCTTTGTGATAATTTCTCTTCTCCTTGTCTCAAGCTTCTTGTGGAGGTTTGTGAGGTAGCTGCTTGTCATTTCAGCGGACCTTCTTACTCCTATTTATGATCTTGTTCTATTCTAGAAACAATGTCATTTGAGACTTGTGTTTTTCTTTTGAATCAATTGAAATACTTTAGAGGGTTGTACACGTGACAACTAGATTTTGGTGGTATTTTTTAGTTGATTATAAAATTTCCGCATTTTATTGTAATGGTTGAGTTTTAGGCTGACTTGTCTTGGTGGGATAAAACGAGTGCTATCACGTCCATTTTTGGGTCGTGAGACTTAATTCAATGGGGAAACTTTTTATCTTTTTGAAGTTTCACTGTACGGATCGATGTACGGCTCGTAAAAGGTTGTACGACCCATCCTGGTCAACCGTAAAAGACAAGGAAAAATTTGAGTTTCTAAGGTTTCACGAATTTGGTTTCTAAGTAGTGGTCCCTCAAAGTTATTTCAATTCAAGTAATCATTCTTTCAACTTGTTATTTGACAACTCAAGGTAGAACAATTGTGGAGAACCAATTGCCAGATCACTAGAAACTCCCCATACAAGAAATTGACAAATAGGTCTAGAATTTATAAATGTAGTTTGTGATAATTTTGTAAATGTGTATGGTGAAAGAAACTGTAACACCCCAGAAAATTTTTGAGCTAAGACACGAACTCTTATTTGTAGTGAGTGAGATTTTTGCAAGGAATTTAAAATTTCTTGAGTATTAAGGTCACTAGATGTAGCACCTTGAGTTTCAAGAAGAACTAAAGAGAGTTCATTCAAGTCATTCCTAGTTTTTCTTGAGTTTTGGGTCGACTTCAAATGACCATAACTCCTAGATCAGGATGATTTAGGTGTTTTACCAGATACCTTAAGAAAGTTCTTCGAATTATCTTTCAAACGCCACGAGTTTGCTCAATTCTAAGTTCTGAGTAAAAAGTTATGATCGATTTACTAACGTTGCGCAAACCTGGCAGCAGCTCTGTGATAGTTCTGCGTAGCGGAGCCAACACGGACCTCACTGCCTGGTGGAAAATAATTCCGACTCCTAGCTCGTTTTAATTATTTCTTTAAGGGTATTTTAGTCCTAAAAGCCCTTAGGAGGTTATCTATATTGCCCTAAACGTGTAGAAAATCAGTTTTCACAAATCAAACCCTCTCTTTCACTCCAAAGATTCTACGCTCAAGAAATTCAAGAAAAACTAAGGCTAGGGTTCTTCTTCAAAGGTTTTCCTTCAAGTTGCTTCAAGAGGGTAATTCTTTCAGGTATGTAAGCTTCCATAGTGTTGGGTTTGTTCACCCACATGCCAATCATGTTAATTTCAACTTTAAATTCGTTCTAAAAGCCAAAGCTTTGATGTTCTTGTTATGTATTCATGAATTTGCTTTCGTTTGGGCTGAGATTGAAGAGTTCTTGAGGTTAATGTGTCAATTTATAGAGTTTTTAGAGTTAGATTCTTGTGTTCTTGTGCTGGGTATTTAAATCTAAAGAGAGATTGAGAAAAAGAATCAAAGTTAGGCGAATTGGGGTTAGGAAACGAAGAAGAAATTTCGTCGGTCAAAATTTGGAACCCCCTCCGCGTTGCGCAGCTACTTCTCAGATTTGGGAATTTCTGTTTCGCGTCGCGGATCGACACGGAGTGTTCTGCCTCAAAAGCCATTTTTGAAACCAAATTTTAAAAGCCTCTCCGCGTCGCGGACCCACCTCAGATATTGACTTTCAGTCTTTTCTCATGTTTAGCTATATAAAATTATTCTTAAATATCATGAGACCTTTCCTATCACAAATCACAACCTTGAATTCATAAATCACATTCAAGGTATGGTTAAGAGTTAAGTTTTTGAAAATTCTTTCGCACATTCTAAGAAAGTCCTTTAAGTCCTTTTGAGGAGTCTTCTACAATTTCTAATAACTTGTTTCAAGACTCGAGCAAGTGAGTACGAGTGAGGAGAATGTATTCATGAGTCTACTTTATCATTACAAGATCTTTCATATAATGAACCATAACTCTTGAATTCATAATTCACATTCAAGAGAGAGTTAGGAGTAGAGTCCAAGAAAGTCTTTGAGTTAAATTGTGAATCCTTTGAGATCCACCATCGATTTGAGTTAAGTTTTGAGAAGTATGTATGAGAATGATAAGAGTCATATACCTGAGTTCCGTATTGATATTTTGACCCTTGAGTCAATTCGTTTATGCCCAAACTTCCGCATGAACTCCATCAGTTTAGTATCTTTGAAAGAAGTAGTATCTTCAAGTTCTAAGCCTTTAAGTGTTAAGTTCCTAATACCTTTTGAGAAGTATCTTTGAGTCCTTGAGTTGAATATTTCATGCTCATAATTCCGCATGAACATTATAAGTCGAACAGTCTTGAGATGAGAAGTATCTTTGAGTCATTGAGTTGAGTAGTTCATGCTCATAATTCTGCATGAACTCTGAGTTGAGCATTCTTGAAATGACTAGTATCATTGAAGTTCTTGAGTTTCAAGTATTTGAGTTCTACCTATGATTATTGAAAACCTTGCATTGAGTCGTTCATGTCCATAATTCGGCATGAACCATATTTTAAGAAGTCTTTTACAAACATTTTAACTTTGTTTTAAGACTTAAGTTTTGAGTTCAATAAAGAGTAAAGTTGAAGTTCTTTACTTCAAAAAGTATATGGGGACTAAGTATTTCCAAGAGATTTAAAATGTTTTTCACATTTAAATAAGAACGGAAACTGAGATTTCCAAAGAGCGTTCGAGCTAGTTTTCAGAAAAGAGTAATTGCTTTCTAAATGGAGCAAGAGAGGAAACTGAGATTTCCAAGATAGTCTTTGAGCAAAGTTTTTGAGCACTAATCTCAAATCACAGAAAGAAGAATGTTTTTAAAACATAAAGAGCTAGTATCATATTTTGGGAGTAGTATTGAGCACCGATATGGGGGAGCGTTCAGAGAACCCACAACCCCCATAAACCATGTAGCCATCATGGGTAGAAAAGGGTCATACTTTTTAGATGAATCCTATTCGCATAGACTAGTGGATCCACTTAGTAGTTCAGGTCTTATACCACGGTAAGGTATAGGATGGCCCGGGCAGCGTGGGGCTAATAACGCTATATCATCACTATAGTTCTTAAGTGATGGTTGTCGGTTAGAGAAACTCCCACAACAGTATTTGCATGGTTCCTTAAGGGGTTCTGCTTAGTATGAATGGGGTTATGGGACTTCATTCATGCATTGCACGAGTAGACTTTGAGAGGAAGCATGGTATGTCTTTTATGATATTATGATTATGAGTTAACATCATGTTTTAAACAGTTTTCCTTTTTCTTTATATTGCACTTGTTTTAAACTGTTTTATATTGAAATTAGTTCAGTTATGTTTAGTTGAGTTAAGCCAGGTAAGTTCTTCAGTTTCTTTCAGATTCTTTCAAGCCTATGTTTCCTTTTTATCAAAGTTCAAGCTTATGTTTATGCTTTAAATATCCCCTTACATGCTCGTACATTTCACGTACTGAGCCATTTGTCCTGCACCTTCTCATGATGCAGACACAGGTATTCAGGATCATCAACAAGAAATTCGTTAATACATCCGAGAGTTTGAGTTAGCTATGGTGAGCCTCCTTATTTTCGGAGGATTTCATTTACTTTTCTGTTTAGTCAGGATGTCGTGGGTTTTGTCCGGACTTCCATCTTTATCAGTTAGAGGCTTCATAGATAGTCAGTATAGTTGAGAACTCTGTATTATTCATTTATTTTATTAAATGTTTTAAGGACTTAAGTTGCCTTTTTATGGCGAGTTGTATGTACTTTATTATACAGAGTTTTCTTTGGACTTAAAGTTTGTATATAAGTTTTACGAACTTTTATTTCAGTTTTAAGCTTTTGTATGCTTGAGTTAGTCTTCCGTTTGTAGTCAGCCAGGATGAGGGTTCGCTTGGGGACCATCAATGGTCTTCGAGTGCTGGCCACGTCCAGGATGTAGACTCAGGTCGTGACAGAAACAAATAGTTTCGTGATTATAAACCACAAATCTTGGAAGGTATATGACCATCAAGATAATTTTGTGACATGTTTAAACTAGTAAGCTTTGGGAAGGCTAAACTCATAATTTCTCGAATATGTCCATTTAGTTTGTTATTAGAAACATCTATCATCTCTAGATTAAGGTGACGACTCGATGACAACTTTAATGATCCTTGCTGAAAGCATTATCTCTACTATATATTATTGGAATTGGTTAATTGATTGATCAATTTTGTTAGTTAAGTCGTTAGTTGATTAACTCTTTTAGTTGGTGAAATGGTTAGTTTAGGTGGTTAATTAATCAGTCTGATTAATGATCAGTTAGGAGTTAGTTAGTCTGTTAATATTATAGTTGTAGCCAATGTATAGAATTGTATAAATACCTACATTGTAACTAACTCACAAAAGCTTTGATTGACTGAAACCTGCTTCTTCTTCTTCATCATCACAATTCTCTCTGTAAATCTCAATATGGTATCATAGTTTTGATTAGAAATTGATTCAATTATCAATTCGATAAGGTTGACGGATCAAGAGGTTATCAATTGCACATGGAGATTTGCACGATTCATCAAGGCAATTTGATAGTTTCTTCTTATTTTTTAAAATTAAGATTTTTGTGGGATGAATTTGATGCTCTTATTCCTCTACTTTCATGCAAATGTGATAAATCTTGAACCTATGTAGATCATCTAGCTTGTTTAAGGTTGTTTGCTTTTATGATGGGATTGAATGAAGCCTATAGTCATGCGTAGTTAGACCTTAATGATATATCCTTTGCCTAGTGTTGGAAAGGTATATGTTATGATCATGATAGATGAGTGATAACGCTCAACTACATTTCATCCAATTCTAAGTGTAGGCGATCACAATCTAGTATAAACCCAACGAAGAGTTGGGGTCGATCCCACGTGGAGTGATACGGTAGAGAATTCAATTAAGAAGTGAAAGACGTGTTCTACTCGGTTATAGGAATATAATTTATCAAAACAATTAAAGTAAGTTGCATGGGTTGACAACTAGTGTCAAATGGGGGGATTAGATTTGTCAATTAACAATTACAAAAACAGGGGTGTAATCAAGGTGGGAGGGATCCTTGGGAATGTGATCGATTAAAAGCCAATTTCGTTGTACGGTGATTATTATTTACTAAAAACCGTTGAATCTTAGTGGGTAGACTAGACTATAGATGTAATAGTCATCTCTTGATCAACTATCACGATTCAAGAGAATTCTCTCGAACCTCAACAAGCATAACAATTATGAACAACCCAAAACCTCAATTAATATACTCTCTAGAGCTAGATTGGTAGGATCAAATTAAGACTCACTTTCTCAAGCTGAATCCACAATAACTCAATCACTACAATCATCAATTGATAACTTTAATTCTAAGACTTCTTTCTCAAGCAAGCATAAAATACTAGGCTAGAATTGTATTTGCAGCTACAATTCATGAATTAAAACTCAGTTATCAATCGAACCCACTTCAAATCAACAATTAAATCAGTAATTACTAATACCCATAAGCTAATTGAGGTAATTAATCACATAATCACACCCCAAGAATGGGGGTTTTAGCCATACATCATAAAAAGCAGGAAAATATTACCAACTATGTTCTCCATCAGCTGGGTAACAAATTACAAGTCTTCACAATGCTTCAAATCAACTAAAAGTCAAACTCCAACTTAAAATTCTACTAAAAAACTCTAAGAACATTGTTTGGGATAAAAGAATTCAATGTAAGAACTCTCAAACACCCAGAACATTCGCTCCAAATTTCAAAACTCCTTTTCAGCTTTTAAAAATTCACATTTACACTCTTCTAGATTTTCAGCTTTTGGACCGATCGGCGAGATAAGTCGAGCATTGCCGACCAGATCGGCGATGCACCAAGTTTCCCTCTTCATCGCCTTCTTGACTTGCTTCTTCATCATTCAACTTTTGTAACTTTAGGCGATCAGGATCCTTATCACCGATCCATTCGGCAATTCGTCGAAGTGCTATTTCCATCGCCGAGTTGGCTTTTCCCCAAGGCTGACACACTGTAACTTTTGGCGAGCTAAAGTACCACTCCGAGTGGTCTTGGCGATCGTCAGCTTTTCTTGTCTTCAGTTTTTCCGCTCCTTTTTGCCCGATAATGTCCTTGCCTTGCCGTTTGGCCTTTATAACTGCAAAATAGTACATACACATCAGTTTAGAGCATAAGATAGGCATTGAGGACACTAAAACTATGAATATTAAGCCCTAAAAGAGTCAAAATCCCAGAATCATCAACGAAAGACAACGAATGACTGCAAATTCACATAATTACATAGCCTTCTGCTTTGTATTCTGGGAGAGGAAATTTTTAGAAAAAGTTCCAAGTTAAGAAGAAAAACTGGGATCAAATTTGTGATTATCATAATCTTCAAGATCACATTAAGGAAGACTATTTTAGGTTGATTGGATACCCTTCTAATTGGAAGTTTAAGAAGAAGTCAGGACCAATAGCTAATCAAGCCAATAAGCAACAAGACACTGTGAATCAGGTGAATGTTGGAACACATATGAATACTGGCAGACATGAAGGAGCCTCAGTTGATGTTTTTGCACCTATGATCGATGAGCTACACATGTACCATCAATATAAGAAGATGATGGACATGGAGGAACCAACTTCAAGCTCAGGAGGTGCAATGGACATGATTAACATGGAAGATATAATTTCCAATCCTAATGCTTTATATGTAACAAGTAGAGAAACAAAAAAGCCATAAAAGTGGATATTAGACTCAGGTGCCACATGTCATATCACATCTAAAAACTCTAGGTTGAGCTCTATATCTAGTCGTAAGGGAAGGAAAGTTCAATTACCTATTAGCACTCCTTAGTAACACATGTTGGTAAATGCAAAGTTGTTAGTGATGGCATATTGAAGAATGATTTAGTTGTGCCTAAGTTTAAGTATGATTTACTTTCAGTCTCAAAGCTAACAAGACAACTGAGATGCTTAATTAAATTTTTCCTGAATTTTTTGTCATTCAGGACCTCTCCAATGGGAGGGTGAAGGGGATTGGTAAGGAGATTGATGATCTACACTACTTCCTTACTCATATCCCATGTGGAAAAGGCATGAATGATGGGATAGTAACCATGATACAACATTCAAATAATCATAATCTACTTTGGCATAACAGGCTAGGACATCCCTCAATGAAGGTGTTGAAACACATGTCTTTGTATGGAGAGAATGTTGATCTTAGTTCATGAAATGAGTGCACAGTTTTCCCTCTTGCAAAGCAAACTAGATCACCATTTCAGATTAGCCTGTCTAAAGCTGCTAATGTGTTTGATTTACTGCATTTAGATGTTTGGGGACCATATACGATTCCTATTCACAATGGTTGTAAATTTTTCTTGACTATAGTTGATGATAATTCAAAATTGGCATGGTTATATTTGATGATTTTTTTTAAAAAAAAGGACTAAAAATTGGGGTGGGGGAAG
>JAJOOH010027479.1:0-10167 GCA_029582605.1 Solanum gracilifrons
ATGCATTGATAATTCTTTCGTTTAGAAGTCTTTTTAACGAGTGCACGCGTTAGAACTCGCCTTGTTGCTACTTGCCGGACCAAGGAGGTAATCAATAAAAAAAGAATTATCAACATAGATTTAGTGTGATACTATATAATAGGCTAGTGTTGATTGGTGCAAAGTAATAACTAAGCCAAACATCGACTATGATGTCTAATATGAGGTAAAGGTGAGGGTTAGTAAATTATACACACGTAGTCAAACCAAGGTGCGGGGTGAATTCTCTAGATGCCGGACCAATGATTTAAAGATACCTAACTTATCACTTTGTATGTAGTACACTAGGAAAGGATTGCTATTACTAGGATTACTGCGTTATGAGCTTGTGGGGAACACGTATACCCTAGTTATTTCTCTCATATTGATAACAACTAAACTTGACTTTTGATTACTGATTATTTATTGAATTCTAAAAATTTGTTTCACAACCCCCCCCCCCCCCCTTTTAATTACTTGTTTATGGAAGTAATTTGACTAATTGAATATAATTGTTGGTTAAAGTAAAGTCTAAACCATTTTCCTGGTGGGATCGACCCCAACCTACAAGTTGGGTTCTTTACTTGATAACGATCGCTTATGCTTCTTTAAGGAGGTGTAATTTGAGCGTATCAAATTTTGGCGCCGCTTCCGCGGATTTTTGGCTTTTTGATTTATTTTAACTACATTATTGAATGTTAGTCAAATATTTCCTAATTTTACTTTTTGTTTTTGTGTTTGTCTCTCTCGGGTTCTGACTCTAGTGTATGCCAAGTACACGGAGCCAGGGTGAACCACTTACTCCCTACGACCCAGAATTGAACCGAACTTTGCGAAGAATGAACAATCAAGGAGTTCAAGTTAATCCTATCGAAGGCAACCTAGGTGATGAAGTTAAGTTGCAACCCCCTAGGGTGGTTGGGGGAGACAACCAGGTTCAAGCTGAAAATCAATTGGGAGATGCAGTGAGGATGCATGGCCCACAGGCCCTCGACCGCATGACAACTATAGAGGCAATGTAAACATTGCTGACTCAGATAGACCTCTTTTCCTACCCCCTTTGCCTCCGGGGCACACATTTGTAGTGACTAGTAGTTTGATGCAGATGCTTACAGAGAGGGGCTTATTCTCGGGTTCGCCATCGGAAGACCCACATGCTCACATTTGCAAGAGTTGTGTGGGTCGACCAGACTTGGATATGGATGTTATCGGGTTGCGAGTGTTCCCTCTATTACTGACAGGCGATGCTGCTGTATGGTTCACTGAGCTTCCTTATAACTCAATATATACATTGGACCAACTGACAGATGTGTTCTTAGCCAGATATTATCCAGTGTCCAAGAAGCTCAATCACAAAGATAGGGTCAATAATTTTATAGCATTACCTGTAGAGTCTGTGAGTAGCTCTTGGGACAGACTCACTGCATTTGTAAGAGGTGTTTCGAATCACCGTATTGATGATGAGTCACTGAAGAAATATTTCTATCGAGGTCAGGATGACAACTATAAAGCAATGCTTGATACTATTGTTGGAGGATCATATGGTGAGTGCACATATGCACAGATTGCAGAAAAATTGGAGAAGATATCTCGCAACAATAAAGCATGAAGCACTAAGAGGTCGGATACTGGGAGAAACATATTTGTCGTTTATGCTACGAACAATCAGTCTGCAGAGGATATTCGTGAGGAGATGGCTCAGATGAGGACCGAGTTGGGGTTGGTATTGAAGCATGTGAATGGAGGTGCAGAGATGGTAAATGTTATGAATTACATGACTAGAACGCCTCTACCAGTTGAAGAGTGTTACTATGAAGAGAGTGTTTATGTGGTGAATGATAAGATGGGGGGTTTTCGACCAAACGCCCAAGGATCAAACACGGAAAATTGGCGCCAAGGTCAAGGAAACCAAGGTCGAAACTATGGCAATTACAACCGAGAGGATCAATATGTCCGGGATGGGAACATCAATCGCGACAACAACTACAACCGGAACAGCTATGGCAACAAAAACGATTGGGTTGGACCTTATGTTCCCCCTCAAAATCGGGAATCTTATACTAGGGAAGTTGGAGGCAATATGACGCGTATTGAATATATGATGCATAAGATGATGAGAAGGTTTAATGCAACTGATGAGAATGTGAAGGAGATAAGAAACGACTTGTCTGGTATTGGTCAAAAGGTTGATGCCCATGCAGTGTCAATAAAGCATCTAGAGGAGCAGATGACTCAGTTGTCTACTATAGTGAACCCACATCAACCTGGAACTCTTCTTAGCAACACCATCCAGAATCCAAAGAATGATGGTCATTGTATGACACTTACTACTCGAGGGGGTAAGCAAACCATATATCCACCTATGTCGTCTGTGGTGGATGTTGAGATTAGAAAAGAAGATGATGTGGTAGAGGTTAGGGAAGGATCTGAGAATTCAACAGAGAATGAAGTAGAGATATCTCAGAAAGTGGTCCCTATACCTAGACCTCCACCACCTTTTCCACAGAGGTTAGTGAAGAAGACTGAATATGGTAAATATCACAAGTTTATTACTATGTTGAAGCAGCTTTCCATCAATGTTCCTTTGATAGAGGCTTTGGAGTAAATGTCAGGGTATGCGAAGTTTATGAAAGATATGGTGACAAAGAAAAGGTCTGTAAGTTTTGAAGATGATGATAGATTGCAGCATTGTAGCGCTATTGGTATAAGATCTCTTGTGCAGAAGAAGGAAGACCCTCGTGCTTTCACGATCCCATGTACTATAGAGTTGTTACACTTTGCTAAGATATTGTGTGATCTTGGTGCTAACATCAACCTCATGCCATTGTCTATTTATAAGAAGTTGGGTCTAGGAGATCCAAAGCCTACTATGATGTGGCTACTTATGGCCGATCATACCGTGAAAAGTCCCATTGGTGTACTCCATGATGTGCTAGTAAAAGTGGAGTCGTTCATCTTTCCAGCGAATTTTTTGATTCTTTACTGTGAGGTTGATTTTGATGTTCCCATCATCCTTGGGAGACCATTCCTTGCCACAGGTCGTGCATTAGTTGATATGGAGAAGGGACAGATGAAGTTCAGACTGAACAACGAAGAAGCAACCTTCAATATTTGTAGGTCCATGAAGTAGAGTGGTGAGCCCCAAACGGTATCTGCTATAACTTACAGAGTTGAAAGTGGAACAGAAGTGCAAATTGAAGAGCGACTTGGTGTTGAGGCACTAGCAGCAGTTATGATGAATTTCGATAGTGATGGTATTGAAGAGTACGATGAGTTGGTACCTGCACTAGATATGTGTGAATATCGGTCAAAACAAAAGAAGTATGAATTAGACATGAAGAATTGTGAGTCTCCACCAGCGAGACCATCTATTGTGGAGGCACCGAAATTGGAGCTTAAGGCTCTACCACCACATTTGACGTATATATTCTTAGGTAGAGATAACATTTTGCGGGCCATCATTTCGGCAGAATAATATGCAAGACAAGTAGAGTGCTTGGCGACTGTGTTAAAGAGGTTCAAGCGAGCTATTACGAATATTATTGGGATTCCTCCTGGTATTTGTTCCCACAAAATCCAACTCATGCCAGATCACAAACCTAGTATTGAGCATCAAAGAAGATTAAATCCACCTATGCAAGAGGTAGTTAAAAAAAAGATCATCAAGTGGTTAGATGCTGAAGTTATCTATCCCATTGCAGATAGTAGTTGGGTATGCCCTGTTCAATGTGTGCCCAAGAAATGTGGGATTACTGTGGTGCCTAATGAGAGAAACGAGTTTGTTCTTATGCGGCCTGTGACTGGATTGAGAGTCTGCATGGACTACCGGAAGCAAAATGCTTGGACAGAAAATGACCATTTCCCTATGCCATTCATGGATCAGATGTTAGATAGGCTTGTTGGTAAGGGTTGGTATTGTTTTCTTGATGGTTATTCGGGCTAAAATCAGATTTCTATAACTCCGGAGGACCAAGAAAAGACCACATTCACTGCCCTTATGGGACTTTTGCCTTCAAACGGATGCCATTTGGGTTGTGCATGCTCCAGCAACCTTCCAGCGTTGTATGATGTCAATATTTTCTGATATGGTGGAGGACACTATTGAAGTGTTCATGGATGATTTCTCTGTGGTAGGTGACTCTTTTGATCGATGTTTGGATCATCTGGCTGAGGTGCTTAAAAGGTGTGAAGACTGCAATCTGGTGCTAAATTGGGAGAAGTGTCACTTTATAGTGAAAGAAGGGATAGTTCCAGGTCATCGAATTTCTGAGAAGGGCATTGAGGTAGATAAAGTGAAAGTTGAGGTAATTGAAAAGCTTCCACCACCTATCTCTGTAAAAGGTGTTCGAAGATTTCTTGGGCATGCAGGTTTCTATAGAAGGTTCATCAAAGATTTCTCTAAAATTGCACATCCATCGTTCAAACTACTCGTAAAGGAGTATAAGTTTGATTTTGATGATGCTTGTCTGAGAGAATTTGGAGAGTTGAAGGAGAAGTTGGTTACTGCACCATTCATTATTTCACCAGATTGGGGACAACCGTTTGAGGTAATGTGCGATGCAAGTGGAGTGGCGATTGGTGTAGTATTGGGACAGAGGTGAGAGAAAATTCTCCATCCTATTTACTATGCTAGCAAAGCTCTAAATGTGGCCCAAAAGAATTATACTGTGACTGAACAAGAGCTTCTTGCAGTGGTTTTTTGCATTTGAGAAATTTTGAGCCTGCTTGCTTGGTACCAAGGTCATAGTACACACTGACCACTCTGCATTGAGATATTTGATGGCAAAGAAGGATGCAAAGTCGAGGTTGATTAGATGGGTATTATTGCTGCGAAAGTTTGATTTTGTGGTAAAAGATAGAAAGGGGACCGAAAATCAAGTTGCTAATCACTTGTCCAGATTAGAGAAAGAGGTTATGCTAAAGCTTGGTGATAAGGCTGAAATTAATGATGCTTTTCCAGATGAGCAGGTATTGGCTGCTTCTCATGATCTGATTCCTTCGTTTGCAGACTTTTCTAATTATTTGGCAAGACAGATTGTACTCCCAGATTTGTCTTTTCACCAAAAAAAAAAGTTTATGCATGATGTGAAGAAATTCTTTTAGGATGAGCCTTACTTGTATCGTAGTTGTGCTGGTGGGATTATTCGTCGCTGTGTACCCGAAATTGAGATGTTGAGTGTACTTGAAGCATGTCATTCATCGCCTGTTGGTTGGCATCATAGTGGTATTCGAACTGCACATAAGATTTTGCAGTGTGGGTACTACTGGCCTACTATCCACCAAGATGCTCATGATTTCGCTAAGTCTTGTGATCGTTGCCAAAGAGAAGAAGGTATTTCAAAGAGACAAGAGCTTTTTATGAATCCTATATTGGTGATAGAGTTGTTTGATGTATGGGGCATTGATTTTATGGGTCTATTTGTGTGTTCACATGGGATGAAGTATATTCTTGTCGCAGTTGATTATGTATCAAAGTGGTTGGAAGCAGTTGCGCTCCCCAACAATGAAGGTAAAAGTGTCACCGTATTCTTAAAAAAAATATATTCTCCAGATTTGGTACACCAAGGGTGATTATCAGCGATGGAGGTTCCCACTTTTGTAATAAGTTGTTCAAGGCGCTACTTGAGAAATATGGTGTCCGCCACAATGTAGCCACGCCTTACCATCCGTAGACTAGTGGACAAGTTGAAGTGTCTAACAGAGAGATCAAACAGATTTTGGCAAAGACTGTTAATGCTAATAGAATGGATTGGTCAAGGAAGCTTGATGATGCTCTATGGGCCTATCGCACTGCATACAAGACACCCATATGTATGTCTCTTTACCAACTTGTAAATGGGAAGTCTTGCCATTTACCGGTAGAGCTAGAGCATAAAGCTTTGTGGGCAATGAAGAAGCTAAATTTGGATTGGGGCGCCGCATCTAATCAAAGAATGAATGACTTGAATATGCTTGATGAGTTTAGCCTAAAAACTTATGAAAGTTCAGCCTTGTACAAAGAGAAGATGAAGAGGTATCATGATCAAAGAATTGAAAAACTAGAATTTGTTGTGGGTGATCTTATGCTCCTATTCAACTCTAGGTTGCGCTTGTTTCCGGGAAAACTCACCAAATGGACCGGGCCATTTTTGCTCACAAAAGTGCTTCCTCATAGAGCGGTTGAGCTTGAGAATAGTGACGGAACAAGGTTCATGGTTAACGGGCAAATGATCAAGATTTATTTAGGAAACGCAGAAAGTGTGCAAGAAGTTGTGGAGGCCTATCATCTTGATGAAGTTTGAGTAATCAAGAGGCCTGCGTCGTGCCGCGACGTTAAATCAAGCGCTGCTTGGGAGGCAACCAAAGATGTACAACCTAGCCAATGATAGGTTTTTTGTTTTCCATCTAGTAGTCTTCGTGTTTAGTTGATTCTTTATATTAATTTAGATGTAGTGTTGGCTAGAATTAGCATAGGGTCCGTGTCTAAAAAGTGTCCAGAAAATGTAAAAAGAATAACCTAATGGTTGCTACATGTGCGGGTACGCTATGCAAAATCTGCAAAAATTGATCTGGTGCAGAGGTCAACTGACCCCATTGACGGTCCGTCGATCCATCCACGGACCATGGATGGTGTCCTTAGACCCCAGGTAAGTCCCTAAACTTTTCCAAGTGTAAGAGTGATCTACAGTCCCAATCTACGGACCTTAGAGCAACCCACGAACTATCGATAGGGTCTCGTGGGTCCAAAATCCTAATTCTATCTGACCCGACCCGGACCCCCTATTTAAAATCTCCCAATTTTAAATCATTCCACTTCCCTACATTTACCCCCAAACCATTTCATAACTTCTCAAACTCCTAAAATCACTCCATAACTCCCCCATA
Organism: Solanum gracilifrons; assembly: GCA_029582605.1. Classification (NCBI taxonomy): domain Eukaryota; kingdom Viridiplantae; phylum Streptophyta; class Magnoliopsida; order Solanales; family Solanaceae; genus Solanum; species Solanum gracilifrons. Next base: position 6,883 of record JAJOOH010027479.1, read on the forward strand.
ATTTTATACCTTCCATTCCCCATAATTCCCACGATTCTTTTCCATTCCAAATATTAATCAGTCCATATTCCAAAAAAAAAAGGGTCCGATGTTTGGGTTAGTAACGAAGAGGTGGTTTTGGTCTTGAAAGCATCTGTCAACACACAATCACACCATTCTCGTTGCTGTAAGGTAATAGACTTTCTCTTCACTTTGAATTTTGATTCATTAATAGACTAAATAAAGTCAGGGATTGGGTCTTGACCTTGGGTAATTGTTTGATGAAATTGCATGATAAAATTGGAAGTTGCAATACCCTTAGAAAGATAGATAGTGATTGTGTTGCCTTGTTGTATGTGATTATAAGTCTAAATGTAAGTTTTGACTTTGGTTTCTAAAGTTTGTCTTAAACACTGGTTAAAATGATTAATCGGAATCCTGAGAATAACAAACTAGCATGAGTAACTGTTGAAATGCATGGTTAGCTAGGATATTGTTGAAAATGGTCTAAGATATGGGCGTGAAAATAAAGAATAGTTGAAACCTGGCACAGGTCACATCCACGATACCCCATCTACGGACCGTAGATTAGGTTCGTGGGTGGATGCACTTGAAAAATTTCACCAAGTGTGAAACCACGGATGTGGATTACAGTCTGTAGCACTACAAGAAAAGAGTAAAATTGTGACGGAATATTTGGAACGGAGAAGTCTGTCACAAATTGTCACGGAATTTTGACGGATTTGTGACAGATTAATCTTATATAAATAAATTTTTTTAAAAGAATTTTTTTACCTACTAAAATTCTGATAGTGACGGATTTGTGACAGATTTATAACAAATATTTAATATAAGTTTTGTGACATAACATTTCCGTCACAAAATGATAGCAAATAAAACTAAATGAAAATATGTCGTCACAAAATCATCACAAAAATTATGACGGATTTACATTCCGTCTCAATTTAATAAAAAGACAACAAATTATAAAATCTTTAACTTAATGAACCATTTTTTCCGCAAAAATTTTAAAAAATATTAGATCACCTTTTAACTTTCCCCCAAAATTTTCAGCACTTTTAGTTTTCCCACCTTTAACTCTTTTATTCCATTAGAAAATTAGGGTTCAAGAGAGAAGTGAGAAAACTACAATGGGTATTCTTCCTTTCTTCTACCTCTCACTCTTTCAACACTATAGTTGTGATTTGGAAGGCATCTAAACTTTGATTCCGTTGCTATATTGCTCATAGGTATGAATCTTTTCTTTTCATTTTATCTATAATGAACAATATTTTGATTCTTTATACTCTTGCTGAGATTCGTCCCTATTTTTCTTGAATCGATGTTATAAAGTGAATAATTTTTAGTTTTTGATATTGGGTCCATTATACTCTTCACTATTATATAGCTTTTTTTATGGGTATTCATCAAATTATTAAATTGGATCCTTTACCTAACTGATTTGGGTGTAAGTTTTAATTTTTTTTTATGTGTGTGTATTCATATGGGTTACAACAGATTTACACATACAACAAGCTTTAGTGGAGGCATGTTGCCATTAGATTTTGTCATTGATGTGCTAAAATTCACAACTTTTTTGATGATTGGTATCTTCTCTATAGTGTTGTTATTCTTTCAATTTTTTATATTCTTTATATTTTTCTTGGACAGTAAACAAATTTGGAGTTGTCATTGATGATCTAAAGTTCATATGTATGGTTGGTCTTAGCTTCAATTTTGATGAATTGCATTCTCTTGTTGCATTTATTAGGTCCTGTTAGATAACAAAAAAAATTTCGAAATTTTTTTTTGGTTATAGATTAGAACGATTTGGTTAGTTTTTGAAGGTGAATGTTTCAAATTTGAAGAACTGAAAATTTTTCACTCACTTACAAAACTTCAACTTCTTTTTTTAAAGTCAAATGCATGTTCAAACACAATTTCAATTTTCAATACAATTTTTCAACTTCATGAATACTATTTTTTGTTTTCATATGTCAATCTGTTAATGACTAAACACCTATTTATTTGCTCGTTCCTAAAGAACAATGTAGTTATGTATATTCTAAAGAGAAAAAAGAATCTTCATCAACTCGTGCTTTTAATTTATTAGAAAATACTCTCTTTTACATCAATTCTCATCTCATTCTCTTTTGTTCTATAAAATTTTTCAGGTAGTTCATTTATGTCCATTAGTTTCTGGAAGATTTTTACATTGGTGTTTCTATCATTGCTTAAGTTAGGTAAGAGGATAATTTACATCTTAAAGCATTTATTTTATGTGACCAAGTAGGAAACAAAACATATTTTCACATTTGCTAAAGGTTAGTTCCTTCTTCGTAGTAATTAAATCACTAAAAAAGATATTGGTGGCGTACGAGTAGAATAAAGCTTATAAATTGAATACATCTTTGGCATATCTGTTTTTACATGATCACCTTGACATGTAGTATTATTTAAAATAAAATAGCACAATATTTCTAGTGTGCATTTAAATTGTACAACACTAACTACTATAACATTTGATGATTAACTGATTGTTTATGAATTTGAATTCATTATATTTTGCTACCTCTAGGTTCTAGTGTCGTATAAATTAGTAGTCATCATGTAAGTTTTAACACATTTATTATTTGTGTCAGAGTATATAATATGAGTAACTCTGATCGTGAGTGGATGTATGCTAGAATACTGGATGATGGATTCATAAATCCAAAGTTTATTGATGGAGTTGAGAACTTTGTTGCATTTGCTAAAAGACATCCACAATGCATGGATGGTGAGAAGTTAAGATGTCCTTGTAATCATCGTAAGTGTCGAAATAAAAATATTTTGGATGAGTTTACAGTTATGACACATCTAGAAACTTATGGCTTTGTACCGGATTATTATCATTGGTATCACCATGGAGAAAGTTATATTTCAAATCCAAGTGTGCTTAATGATCATCAAGAAGAAGCTTCTAGTGAAACCGTGAATCCTCAATCCCATAATGCATTCCGGTCAATGGTTTTTGATGTTGCTGGGCCTTCTTATAATGGTAACGTGGAAGAGGACCCAAATCCAACAACACAACATATTTATGATATGCTTAAAGCATCAGAACAAGAGATTTGGACGGGAAATCCACATGGACATACACAATTGTCTGTTGTTGCTCGTTTGTAGAATCTTAAGGCAGAACATCATTTTTCGGAAAGGTTGTATGATGAGTTATGTCAGTTTATATCAGAATTGATGCCAAGTGATAACAAAATGATCGATAGCTTCTATGGTACTAAAAAGCTAATGCGAGGATTAGGCTTG
>JAJOOH010027480.1:0-10308 GCA_029582605.1 Solanum gracilifrons
ATGGTATGCATGCGTGTATGTGAATAGGGAAATGTGAACCAATCTAATGAAATAATGATGTGTGAACAATACATGCCATGAACATGTTACTTGATTGTATGATTTGAGTATTGTTCATTATGGATGTGATTGTGATTGTGGTTGTGCTGATTGGATCAGGTGTCACTCTGACACATACCTTGGATCGGGTGTCACGTTCCGACTCATATATTAGACCGGGTGTCACGTTCTGACACATTTATTTGGATCGGGTGTCACGTTCCAACACACTAACAGTTTGGGTGTGGGTTCCATAAGAGGACCATTGTTATTGTTATGTTATGTCTACTTGTCATTGGTAATATGAGACTGTATGTTGCTCTAAAATAATGATTGAAATGTATTCTTTATATGTATGCTTATTGTGTTGTAATTTGCTTGTGTGTATTGTGCTTATGGGAGTGTCCGCGTGATCCTACCAGTACACTATGGTTGTGTATTGATACTACACTTGCTCTTTCTTTGTTGAGTACTGGGCATCTTCAGGCGGCTACTGATAGATGTCAGCTAGGTGACTATTGAGCATGACCAGATTCAAGGGTGAGCCAGTTCTTTCAGGCTACCATGGATCTTTCTTGTCTAAGTCCACTCTTTTCGGACTCAGACTATTTGTTAGGGGGTTTTGTTTAGTTTTCGGGGTTGCGCCCCCTTTTCTTAGACTTGTTAGTTGATCTGATTTTTGGTACAATGACTTTCAGGTTCTAGGGGTTATTTTCTGCAAATGTTTTGGTAGTTGTTTTAATTAAACTTCAGAGTTTATGGGAACTCTATATTTCTTAGACATTTAAACTTGTTTCCTTATCTTTAACTTTTCTAGTTTTTGTAAAGTTGGGTTGCAGTAATGGTTCTCCCACCAGAGGGTTAGTGTGAGTGTAAATCACGACGGTCTAGGTCGTGACAAAGTTGGTATTAGAGCCCTAGGTTCATTGATCTCTTTGTATCAAAACGAGTCTAGTAGAGTCTTGCGGAATGGTGCGGAGACGTCTGTACTTTTCTTCGAGAGGCATTAGGACTTTAGGAAATCTCTCTGTCTTTTCTTGTCTCCTTACGTGCTATGACTTGATTCCAATTGGTATTTGATAATCCAAATTGGTATTTAATCTCCTTCACTCTTTTGCCGGAAGATGGTTAACACACGATTCAACGTTGTTAGGCTCGTAGCTCCCGTCAATGAGCCAGTTGGAGAGCTCGCAGCAAGACACCACGGTCGAGGCAGGGGTAGAGGAAGATCAATGGGTAGAGGTCAAGGAACGTTAGAACCCGCCAGGAGTGGAGCCCCTGTTGAAAATTATCTTAGGGAAGAGGCCCTTCCTGCGCCCTAAGAAGAAGTACAAGAGAATGTGGAAATAGAAAGTGAGGAGGAGGTTGGACCAGATGAGGAGGTACAGGCTGAGACTACATGTATTCATCCCTTAGACCCAGTGTTAGCTCAGCAAATCGTGTCTTTTCTGAAGGGGTTGGTCGGTCCTGGAATCCTTCCAGCAGTGTAAGCTACTCAACCTCCGATCAACTGCCCCGTTACTGCTACTATTCCCAGGGTAGATGGAGCATTAGACACTGATGCCTTTTTCCGTCCCTTGTTGGGTCCCGTGATGACTGGTAATGATCATGAGATGTTGACTAAGTTTCTGAAGTTGAAGTTGTCTGTGTTCCAGGGTTCTGAGAGTGAGGAAGCCTATGAGTTCATTCTGGATTGTTATGAGAGGCTTCATAAGTTGGGTATTGTATATCAGCATAGAGTAGAGTTCGTGACCTTTCAGCTTCAAGGTGAGGCTAAGCAGTGGTGGAGGGCCTATATGGAATGTAGATCGTCAGTTTGCCCTACTCACTTGGACACAGTTCCATGCTTTGTTTCTGGAAAAGTATGTGCCCCGAACTTTGAGGGATCGCAAGAAGGATAGTTCATGGCTTTGGAGTAGGGTGATATGTCTGTAACTGCTTATGAGGCTAAGTTCTATGCTTTTTCTAGATATGCTACACAATTGGTGACTACTGAGGAGGAGAGGATCCATCTATTTGTCAAGGGATTAAACTCTGAGCTACAAGTATTGTCTGTTCACATGACCTCTGCAGGTAAAAGTTTTAATGAAGTGATCGACTTTGTGAAGAAAGTAGAAGGAGTTCGACGTGAGGGGCAGGCCAAAGCTTTGGCTAAGGAGCCCACGAGCACATGCAAATTTCATGGTTCCTACTCCAGAGGTTTAGGTAGGCCGACACTTGCAGCCCACTTCTACAGGTAGTTACTCGGGAACTCCACAACATAATTTTATTCAGGATAGCGAGGGAGTTGCACCTTCGGCGGGGAGCAGGCCATCTTTTGACCGCACTTGTTATAATTGTGGAGAACCTGGGCATATGAGGAGAGATTGTCCCCACCCGCTCATGGTTGACCCTACACAACAGCAGACTAGGGTAGTGGTACCCACGGGCAACGGTAATAATGGCAGAGGACATCTATAAGGTGGGCGAGGAGGGAATCAACGAGGCTGTGGAGGTCAGGGAAATGGTAATGCAGGTAGAGGAGCAGTACAGCCAGGCAAGGAGGTCGCTCGTCAAGATGACAGGGCTCAGTGTTATTCCTTTCTGGGCAAGACCGAGGCTGAGGCGTCTGATACAGTGATCACATGTACTATTCTTGTTTGTGACCGGATGGCTAATGTCTTGTTTGATTTGGGTTCTATTTATTCATATGTGTCAGTTCAGTTTGCCTTGGGATTTGATGCAGTTTGTGATGTACTTGATGCCCCCATCCATGTTTCTACCCCAGTTGGAGAGTTTGTCATAATCACCCATGTCTATCGTACTTATCATATCTTGTTTATGGGTTTTCAGACTTGGGTTGATTTGGTTATTCCGGATATGAGTGACTTTGATATAATCTTAGGCATGACTTGGTTGCCCCCTTATTATGTTGTGCTTAATTGTAATGCTAAGTCTATGACTCTAGAGATCCCGGGTAGGGAAAAGTTAGGGTGGGAAGGAGTGTACAAGCCTAAGCTAGCTAAGGTCATATTCTTCATTCGGGCTAGGAAACTGGTGGGTCAGGGGTGTTTGGCATATTTGGCTCATATTCGGAATGTTGAGGTTGAGTCTCCCTCTATTGAGTCTATTCCTGTAGTGTCTGAATTTACGGAAGTTTTCCCTACCGATTTGCCTGGTATGCCTCCAGATAGAGCTATAGATTTCTGCATTGATTTGGAACCGGGCACTCACCCCATTTCCATCCCTCCGTATTGCATGGCTCCGGTAGAATTGAGAGAGCTTAAGGCTAAAATCCAGGAGCTTCTTGATAAAGGGTTCATTCATCCTAGTGCTTCCCCATGAGGTGCTCCTGTCTTGTTTGTTAAGAAAAAAAATGGTAGTATGAGGATGTGCATAGACTACCAGCAGTTGAATAGGGTCACCATTCGAAATAAGTATTTGTTGCCTCTGATAGATGGTCTTTTTGACCAGTTGTAGGGTGCGTCAGTTTTCTCTAAGATTGATCTAAGGTCTGGTTACCATTAGTTAAAGATTAGGCCTGATGATGTACCAAAAATGACATTCAAGACCCGCTATGGGCACTATGAGTTTCTATTGATGTCGTTTGGGTTGACCAATGAGCCTATAGCTTTCATAAGTTTGATGAATGGTGTGTTCAAACCATTTCTGGATTCTTTTGTTATTGTTTTCATTGATGACATTTTGGTGTATTCAAAGAGTAAGGAAGAGCATGTTGACCATCTTCGCATTGTTTTTGGTGTCCTTGGGAAACAAAAGTTGTATGCCAAATTTTCCAAGTGTGAGTTCTGGTTGGATTTAGTTGCCTTTTTGGGACATGTAGTTTCAAGGAAATGGGTAATGGTAGATCCCTAAAAGATTGAAGCGGTGAAGAATTGGGTCTGGCCTAGCTCTGTGGTTGATGTCAGGAGTTTTGTGGGGATCGCTAGCTACTATCGTCGGTTTGTGAAAAATTTTGCTTCTATTGCCACGCATTTGACAAGGCTGACTAACAAGGAGGTGCCTTTCAAATGGACTAAAAAATTTGAAAAGAGCTTTCAAAAGCTTAATACTCTTCTGACCACAACACCTATTCTGGCACTACCGGTGGAAGGTAAAGATTTCATTATTTATTGTGATGCTTCACATTCGGGTTTGGGTGTTGTGTTGATGCAGGATAAGAATCTCATAGCTTATGCATCTCGGCAGTTGAAGGTGCATAAGGGGAACTACCCGACGCATGATTTGGAGTTGGCATCGATAGTGTTTGCCCTTAAGATCTAGCGGCATTACCTTTATAGTGTCAAGTGTGAGGTGTTTACTGACCATCATAGTCTGCAACATCTATTTACCCAAAAGGACCTAAATCTGAGACAAAGAAGGTGGATTGAGTTACTTAAGGATTATGATGTCACCATCCAATATCATTTGGGTAAGGCAAATATGGTGGCAGACGCATTAAGGCGGAAGGCGGTGAGTATGGGTAGTCTAGCTTGCTTGGGTATGTCCAAGCGACCTTTGGCCAGGAGATTCAAACCTTTGAGTCTAAGTTCATGTAGTTGGGCATCTCAGAGAAAGGTGGGGTGTTAGCTAGCATTGAGGTTAGACCTACGTTCATTGAGGAGATCAAAGTCAAGCAGTTTGAGGATGAGAGTTTGAATAAACTTAGAAAGAAGACAGTGTCTGGTAAGGCACAAGATGTGGTTCTTGATGCGGGTGGTGTTCTTAGTTTTAAGGGGAGAATTTGTGGTCCCCGAGTGGATGACTTGATTCAGAAGATGATGACAGAATCCCATGGTTCGTGGTATTTCATTCATCTGGGTGTGACCAAGATGTACCGAGACTTGAAACGACTTTATTAGTGGCCTAGCACAAAGAAAGGTATAGCTAAGTTTGTGGCTAAGTGCCAAAACTGTCAGTAGGTAAAGTATGAGCACCAAAGTCTTGCAGGTTTGCTTCAGCAAGTGCCAATTCCGGAATGGAAGTGGGAAATGATAGCTATGGATTTTGTGGTTGGTCTTCCCAAGACATTGAGGAAGTTTGATTCCATTTGGGTAGTGATTGACCGACTGACTAAGTCAACCCATTTTATTCCGGTCAGAGTAGACTATAATGCTCAGCAGTTGGCTAAGGTTTATGTGAAAGAGATAGTGAGGCTACATGGGGTGCCCCTTTCTATAATCTCAGACCGTGGTACGCAGTTCACCTTTAAGTTTTGGGGAAAATTGCATGAGGAGTTGGGCACTCAACCCGCTTTTAGCACAACTTTCCATCCACAGACGAACGGGCAGCCAGAGAGAACGATTCAAGTGTTAGAGGACATGTAGAGAGCATGTGTGATCGACTTTGGAGGGCATTGGGATAAGCTCCTACCTTTGTGTGAGTTCTCCTATAACAACAGTTATCACTCCAACATTGACATGACACCTTTCGAGGCATTTTATAGGAGGAAATGTAGATCACCCATAGGGTGGTTTGAGGCTGGAGATGTGAAACCTTTAGGGTGGATTTGGTGAAAGATACTCATGATAAGGTAAGAAGCATTCAAGCTAAACTTCTAGCAGCCCAGAGTAGACAGAAAAAGTATGCGGACCGTAGGTGAGCAAGTTCTTATAAAAGTGTATCCCATGAAAGAGGTGATGAGATTTGGCAAGAAGGGCAAGCTTAGTCCTCGATACATTGGACCATTTGAGATCATTGACTGTGTAGGGACAATGGCTTATAAATTGGCCTTATCCCGTAGCTTATCTGGATTTCATCTAATTTTCATGTGTCCATGTTGAAAAAGTATCATGGTGATGGAGACTACCTTATAAAGTGGGATTTAGTTCTGTTAGACAAAGACCTTCGGTATTAGGAGGAACAGGTTGGAATTCTTGATCGCGATGTCTGGAAGCTAAGGACCATGGACTTAAAGTCTGTGAAAGTTCAATGGAAGCATCGTTTGTGTAACACCTCGAAAACTAAACCTAGAAAAAATTGCAGAAACTTACCTAAACTAGTGAACCACGGCAGGGTTCAGTTTCACAGACCGTGATAGGGTCCACGGTCTGTTGGCTTTCCCGTGGTTATGACTTGGACTTCACTTGGCCCAGACATCATACCACGAAGACCTTCACGGTCCATGGTCTTGGCGACGGGCCGTGGTGGCATTCATGATGTCTAAGCAGTGGCCCCCTAATCAGTCCCTTAGACTCCCACGCCCAAATGAAGACCACGAGGACCTTCACGGTCCGTGGTCCTTCACACGGGTCGTGGGGTGGTCCGTTAAGTCCATCCCGTGGGCCCCTAGACCTGAGCCTCTAGACCTCAGCCCAAATGAGGACTACGGGGACCTTCACGGTCCATAGTCCTCCACACGGGCCGAAGTAGGGGCTCGTGGATCAGACCCTAGAACCCCCAGCTCCTGGACCACGACCATCTTCACGGTCCATGGTCCGTTTCACGATCCGTAGAAGTCGTTGTGGTCAGACCCATCTGTAATTTAAGTCAGGGGTCTTTTAGTCTTTTCCTAGTTTGTTGGACCCCTAAACTACATTGTTTTAACCCTAAACTACGTGGTTTTGGTTAGTTTTAGCCTAGAAACATAACTAGAACTTACCTAAGTCAGATCTTTCATAAAAAATTAGAAACTTAGAGCGTAGAGAGAAGGAAGAGGTGACCAAACCCTAGTTCAAGAACACAACAAGGTTCCATCAGTTCCAGCCCTGAAATCGAAAGATTTCTCCATGGAATTCGTCTCCAGGTTTGTGGGATTTCACTAGTGGGTTCCTTTTGCCCATTAGGTCCCTAGAATTCAGTCAGATTCTTGATTCCCTATTATTAACTAGACCTAGGGTTTCTAGAACTTCAACAGATTATCATGAATTAGTTATTTACATGTTCCAAATCAGATTATCATGTTATTACTTCGTTTCTTGAATGAATTTCAGAACCCTAGCTATGTATTTCTGTAGTTCTTGAATTACATATGCTAGGTCAGATATTTCAGTATTTCAGATATACATGCATTAGTCTTGAATCTGTCATTATCAGTATATTAATGTGCAATCTCGGTTTGCATGTCAGTTTTGAGCTATCTAGTATATTACATAAATTAAGTCTTAATTTGTTAATCATTTAATCTATTGGGAGTAGCATAATACCGAGTTGGACTAGGGTCAGTCACCCATATAGTCCCAGAGCTACGAACCACGTAGGTTGTAAGTCCCCTCTATGGGCATCATTTTAATGATCACGCCAGCATGCCTCTATACCTTTGGCCGGGTGTATTGGGTCCTCTCGATGGGGCGTATACATCGGACTCCACATTTAGCTCATGTGGTTTTATGTCGGTTATTAGGAGCTCCCACAGTTCAGTCAAACTCCAATGCGTTGACCTCATTCATTACAATCAGTATTCAGTCTTAACATGTTATGAATTTGGTCACTGCATTCAATTACCTCAGTATTCAGTATCTATATCATGTTCAGATTATACTCTTGCTTTATTGCTCGTTCAGTTATATGTTTATTTCAGTTTTACTCTATCCTGCATGCTCAGTACCTTTCAAGTACTAACGCATACTCTGCACTACATCTTCTCGTGATATAGGTCCAGGTCCTCAGCATCCAGATCACGCTTAGATCGGTTCTCGATCTCCAGTTCAGCAGCATCAGTGGCGAGTCCTCATTCTTCAAGGACAATAGTCATATTATCTTTCAATTTTTCAGTCTTTTAGTTTCAGTTTTGCTAGACTTAGCTGGGGCATGTCCCAACACTTCTAGTCAGTTATAGGCTATTTTCAGACATAGTTAGATTCAACTTAGTATTTGAGTTTGATATTTCTTTTGTATTAAACTCTCAGATTTGATATATTCAGTTTTAGTATATGGGTATTCCCTAGCATTTCAGATTTACTTATGTTTAGCTTCTGCATCAGTGATTATTATTCTTAGTATGCTCATGTCATGCCAGCAGGGTTAGCTTGGGGTCACTTGTGATCCTAGGTCCCGTGTTGCATCTAGAGAATAGCCTTGGGGCGTTACAGTCTGATTGAGGAAGCTACTTGGGAAATCAAGAAGGATATACGAGACAAGTATCCCCAGTTATTTGACGATCCAGGTACTACTCTACTCTTGCTTTAGCCCTTTTCTCCTAGTTTGTCACTCGGGGACGAGTGATGGGTAAATTGGTATCTATTGTAACGACCGGTTCCCATCGTTATGGAAAAGTAAATGGGGAAGGAATTTGGGCCAGAAAACTTTTTTTGTAGTACTTAGAAATTCTAGCCTAGGCTAAACTTGGATGAAATTTGAGTCAGGGGAGGTGTAGAGAGATGTGGTAATGAATGGGGAATCTAATTATGAATTTGATCACATGAGTGGATAGCCAAGACGTTAAGGAGCCTGTACGGATTTATGAAATCAAATTCGGGTGAGTAGAACTCTCGAAAATGATCTTGGCGTGAAAGGGTAGTTTCTGAATGTCAATGATTGAAGGTGTGTTGTGAAATGGGAGCTTGGAACTCAAATTCTAAGCTTCTATCTCCGTGTAAGCCGTCGGGGTGGGATTATTCCTGCCAGGGCGGGGTCGTTACGGTGAGTTAGAGATCGCTATGGCGGGCCAGTCGCAACTTAAGTCGGGGAAAAACCCCAAAATCGTTATTTTCTGCAAAACTTCATTCTTAAGAGCTAAGAGATGACTCAGGGTGATTTCTTGACAGTTTTCCACGACTTTTAGTGCTAAAGGTTAGGATTTTACTCCCCTAATCTATTTTTCAATCCGTAGAACTTAGATTCTAAGTTAATTATCATTGGGGGAGAGTTTTGGCCTAAAGTTGATGGTGGCGAAAAACCATAGCTGCATCTTAGGATCATGGGTTCGGTCTTGGGTTGTTGAGTTTGTTATAATCTGGGTAAATTAGACCTTAATTGTTGATCCTTGCGTTAAATTAATCGTTTGTAGACTAAGAACAAGCGGAAAAAATCCGAAAAGGGAAGGCTCAAGTGTCTTATGAGGATTCAAGCTTGGTTTCAAGGTAGGTGATGGTTTGATTTCCTATTTGTGTGATATATGTCGGTCGATTTCTACATGGTATGCATGCGTATATGTGAATAGGGAAATGTGAACTAATCTAATGAAATGATGATGTGTGAACAATACATGCAATGAACATGTTACTTGATTGTATGATTTTAGTATTGTTCATTATGGATGTGATTGTGATTGTGATTGTGGTTGTGCTGATTGGATCGAGTGTCACGTTCTGACACATACCTTGGATCGAGTGTCATGTTCCGACACATATATTGGATCGGGTGTCACGTTCTGACGCATACATTGAATCGGGTGTCATGTTCCGATACACTAACAGTTTGGGTGTGGGTTCCATGAGAGGACCATTGTTATTGTTATGTTATGTCTACTTGTTATTGATAATGAGAGATTGTATGTTGCTCTAAAATAATGATTGAACTGCATTTTGTATATGTATGCTTATTGTGTTGTAATTTTCTTGCGTGTATTATGCTTATGGGAGTGGCCGCATGATCTTACCAGTACACTGTGGTTGTGTACTAATACTGCACTTGCTCTTTCTTTGTTGAGTACAGGGCATCTTTAGGCAACTATTGACAAACCTCAGCTAGGTGACAATTGAGCGTGACTGGATTCAAGGGTGAGCCAGTTCTTTCAGGCTGCCATGGATCTTTCTTATTTAAGTCCACTCTTTTCGGACTCAGAAAATTTGTTAGGGTGTTTTGTTTAGTTTTTGGGGTTGCGCCCCGTTTTCTTAAACTTGTTAGTTTATCTGAGTTTTGGTACATTGACTTTCAGGTTCTAGGAATTATTTTCCGCAAATGTTTTGGTAGTTGTTTTTATTAAACTTCGGAGTTTATGGGAACTCTATATTTCTTAGACATTTAAACCTGCTTCTGTATCTTTAAATTTTCTAGTTTTCGTTAATTTGAGTTGTAGTAATGGTTCAACCACCGAAGGGTTAGTGTGGGTGCCAATCACAACAGTTTGGATCGTGACAATAGCTCGGTCGAATAAGGTACTGAGTGCCAGTTGCGCCTCTCCTAGTTTGGGGAGTGATAGTAAGATTATGAGAGATACCAGGTCACATGGTGTTTCCCCCGATGCCAGATTCTGGGACGGTGTTGTTGTTTATTATTTAGTTTTGCCTTGTAGGATAGCTTTTGTTTGTACCTGTCAGGCTTATGGGGGTTCGATTGTGTTATTACTTACATGGTTTGTCGTTATTATGCCTTGTATGTGCGTACTGAGCTTATGTGAGTCTAGTTAGG
>JAJOOH010027481.1:0-12285 GCA_029582605.1 Solanum gracilifrons
TTTTTTTTTTGGCGACTATAAATTAGATTTTGAACTGATAATTGAGGAGTTCTCTTTTAGTCTAGAGTTTTTCTTTTGGGTTAATCAAATAATTTCTTAGTAGACTTGAAGGATTTTTTAGACTCAATTCGGAGATTTTACAAGTGGGTTACTAATTATCTGCAATTTGAAACATTGTAAAGGCTTGAATACTCTTACCCAGTTGATGGCTAATCGATATGATAACCATTTTTACCTATTTATAATGTTTGGATAAAACCCCAATTCTTGGGGTGTGACGCTATGATTAAGGGTTGAATTATTTTATGGGTATTGTTTATTACTAGTTTAAATGCTATATTGAAGTGGGTATAATCTTTAGTTGTGGTTTAATTCATGAATTGTAGTTGCAAATGCAGTTCTAATTTTGTGTTCTTAGCTTGCTCGAAGGAGAGGTTTTAGAACCAAGGCTGCTGATTAATGGTTTGTATGTATTAGGTTGATATGGGTTTAGCTAGAGAGAGTGAAACCTAAACCCAATCCTACCCATCTAGCTTGAGAGAGAGTGGATGAATTAAGATGAGGGATGGCCTTAATTGTTGTGTTTGTTGATGTTCAAAAGAAATCACCTGATTCGGGGTAGTTGTTCGAGAGATAGCTATCTCCCTTATAGTCTAGCCTACCTATTGAGATTTAGCTATTTACTAGTAGTTTCAATTACCCATATAGCGAAATTTACCTATAATCGATCACATCCCGATAATTCTTCTCTGTATTGTTATTTAGTTTTGTGTGACAGCGTAATAGTTGATAATTGCAAACAAAAAACCCCATCTAACATTCGTGTCACCTCGTTTGATTTGTTTCATGTCTTTTTCGATAATATATATTCCTATATCTAGTTAGATCACATTTGTACTTCTTAATTGAATTTGAAAACGTACCTCTCCTTGTGGGATTCGACCCCAACTATTTGTTGGGTTTTATACTGTTTAACGATTGTTTGCACCTAGAATTGGATGAGGTGTGCTTGAAACGTTAATAAAAAATAGTGCATCTGCAGGGGAGTGGTGTTGTCTAAAAATTCTTTTAGTGAAGTTGAATTGTGATCTTTTTGGTTAAAGTTGAATCTACTTACTTTACTTTTTTGTTTTGTGTTTCTTGCATTGAACAGAGGAAGAGTTGACTGTAAATGGGAGCAATGGTAGACAAGTGGGCCACTAAGACGATATTAGGAACCTCAATGATGTAAATGACCCAAATGTAAATGATCCATTTCCATTGAGTGGTGTGGGTGCAATACGTCTGCCTCCAATTGAAGGGAATTAATGTTGTCTTCCTTGTCACTAGCACAATGTTGCAGCTCTTCCAAATGAAGGGATTATACGGAGGATTGGCTCATGAAGACCCACATGAGCATATTCGGAACTTCTTGGACGTTTGCGGTCCGTTCTCATTCAAGAACGTATCGCAAGAATCAGTCCATCTCAGGTTGTTCCCATTCTCTTTGATGGGTGAGGCTAGTAAATAGTTGGTTGAGTTGCCAAGATATTCCATCACTTCTTGGGATGAGCTTACTACCTCATTCTAGGTGAGATTCTTTCCCCCATCAAATATGATGACCCTTAGGGATAGTATCCAAGGTTTCAAACGCTTGGAAGGTGAACCTATACATAAGACGTGGCTGAGGTTCAAGAAATTGGTACTTCAATGTCCAATCCACAGGCTGCAAATCATATATTACAGCATTACTTCTATAGGATCCTTGATTCGGTGAACAAAGGAGTTGCTGATCAACTTGTTCCCGGTGGTATAATGCAACAGCCCTATGAAGCATCGTCTCAGCTTCTTAATGGTATGACCAAGATCAATAGGGCCTGGTACACTTGGGAAGAGTAGGTGTCTCCTCTCACTTTTAGAATGATGACCCAACTTGATATCTTGGCTAAAAATGTCATGGGCAGTGGTGTGAAGAGTGTTAATGTTGTTGGTGTTGGTAGAGTGAATCCCGAGGACGCCCACTTTGAAGCGCTTTATAATGAGAAAGTGAACTTCCTAGCTAATCAAGGAGGTGGGTATCGACAAAACTATCCAAGGCCAGGGAGAACCCGGGTTGGAATAGCGATGAAGGAT
The DNA here is from genome assembly GCA_029582605.1 of Solanum gracilifrons. Taxonomy (NCBI): domain Eukaryota; kingdom Viridiplantae; phylum Streptophyta; class Magnoliopsida; order Solanales; family Solanaceae; genus Solanum; species Solanum gracilifrons. The sequence goes on from JAJOOH010027481.1 coordinate 2,113, forward strand.
GGAGAGACCGTGACAGAGAATGGCGTGATCATAACGCCACTTGGAAGGAAAGAGAGGGTGATAAGGACAAATACGTCCCACTTCATGACCGTCAAAATCCAAAGGATTCTAAAAATGTTTGTACGGAAGACAGGCTCTCACACCTTCTCAACAAAGTTGTAGGATGATGAGTCCGAGATTTGGACTAATTTAGGGGTTTGTTTACATAGATTTAGTGTCCTCAAATGCTTAATTTGTGCCAATAACTAATGTTAAATCCTTGATTTTCAGGTATATGGATTGAGCAATAAATCAAGGACACTAACAGGCAAAAAGGAACAAAACAAACTGAAAGAATGAAGAAGGGCGAGCCTGAGGATCGCTAAGAGAACTCGGCGTGTCGCCGAGTGGCTCATCAGACCGCCTAAAGTTCCAGTGTGCCAAGCCCTGAAGGAAAGAACCAAGTTGGCGATGGAAAGGAGCAGTCAGTGGATCGCCGAGTGATTCTGCGAAGCCAAGATAGATCGCCCAAAGTTACAGACCTTGAGGATGCTGAGTACCAAGGCAAAAGGGCGATGGAAGAGACCAAAGGGTTCCTCGTCGAGTGGTTCGGTGAGCCCAACATACTTCACCAATTGACTCTTCGCAGCACATTTATGGCGACTATAAATACGTTTTTGAACACTTAGTTTAGTATCAAATACTCTTTAGAACAATCTATTATTAAGTGTCTGTTTGGATTGGCTTATTTTAGGTGCTTTTAAGCCAAAATAGCTTTTAAGATTTTTTGAAGTGTTTGGGTAAAGTTAAAAACTACTTATAAGCACTTATTTTAAAGCCAAAACAACAAAAATAAGCCATAAGCTAGGAATCCTAGCTTATGGCTTTTGGCTTATAAGTCATAAGCCAAAAGCCAATCCAAACAAGCCCTAAGTTTTGAGCATCTGGAGACAGTTTTCTCTAGTTTTCCTTAGCTTTGAAGGGTTGATGGAATTCACTTTTGCGAAATTGGAGATGGGTCTTTGAGATTCTTCAAATTAGAGAATTGTAAGGACGAAATTACTCTTACCCAGTTGATGGATAATCAATTTGGTAACTGTTTTTACCTTTTTATAATGTCTAGCTAAAACCCCAATTCTTGGGGTGTGATCATGTGATTATGGGCTGATTTAGTGTATGGGTATTGCTAATTATTAGTTTAAATGCTATTTAGAAGTGAGTTTAATCATTAATTGTGGTTTAATTTAAGAATTGTAGTTGCAAATGCAGTTCTATGTTTGTTTTCTTGACTTGCGAGAGAGAGAGAGGTTTTGGAACTAAAATTATTGATTGATGGTTTGTGGGTTTTGGGTTGACCTGGATTCAGCTCGAGAGAGTGAATCCTAAACCCAATCCCACGCATTCATCTCGAGAGAGTGAATGGATTAAGGTGTGGGTTGCTCTTATTTTGCATGCTTGTTTATATTCGAGAGAAATCACTTGATTCTGGGTAAATTGTTCGAGAGAAAGTTTACCTCCACTATAGCCTAGCCTACTCACTAATATCTAGATATTTACTAATAGTTGCAATTACCCATATGTCTATATTTTCCTATAATCGATCACATCCCAAGAACCTGTCTCATTATAGTTAATTTGTTTTATTGTGGCTGTTTGTAGTTATTAATCAAAACAAAAATCCCCCATTTGACATTCGTGTCACCCCTTACCTTGAATGATGTCTTTATTCAATAATTTATATTCGTATAACTGATTCGACCATGTTCATACTTCCCAATCGAATCTAAAACACATACCGCTCCTTATGGGATTCGACCCAAACTCATTTAGTTGGGTTTTATACTAATTTACGATAGTTGACACTTAGAATTGGATCAAATGTCTTTGAAGCGTAATTAATCAAAGGATCAGACAAATTGTTGGAAGAGATGAAGGAAGATGTCTCTAAATTTAATCAGATTGTCACCTCTCATTCCGTGTTAATCAAGTAGTTGGAGACCCAATTGGGTCAAATTTCTTCTCATTTGAAAACAAGGCCAAAAGGGGGCCTACCAAGTGATACCTTGGCAAACCCGAAGAATGATTCGTAAATGGGTACTTTCATCGTGCCACGACATTGACTAAGGCACTTCTTGGGAGGCAACCCAAGTTTTTAATGCTTTAGTTTTTTTATTTTGAATAACGGGTGTTGATGTGCAAGTTAAAAGGTGAAAAGTGTTGGAAAATGGGTAGTTTGGCGAGCAAACGTCCATTCGGCGACCCGCTGAATAGGTTGGAGAGCCCTAATTTGGACCGTTGTTGGAACCACCAAGCTTCAAGGGGAATTCTGTAAACCTCAACAGGCTAAATGCTCAATCAGCAAGTCGCCGAACAGGTAGGCGAGACTGATTTTGTCTATCATTTGAACCTTTAAATTTGATGGAGGTCCTGTAAAACTCAGTGAGGGAAATACCACTCGGCGCATCGCCGAGTGGATCGGCGAGTACGACTTACTTCGCCGATGGTGCCACAAACTAAAAGGTCTTAAAGGCCAAACAGTTTAAGCTTTCAAAATCCTTCATCTTCTCTCATTTCTAACTCTCGTACCTTCTCACCCTCATTTTTTATCTTCAATATTTTGTTATTTTTACCTACATTTTGTGTGAAATCGTGCTCGGAGTCGGGGAACTTTATCGCCTAGCTATTTAAGTTCTAATTTCGGCATACATGTTAGTTTTCCAAACCCCGTACTTTAAGTATGTGGTTGAAATCAAATGCAATAGGTAATTGGCTGTTATTTGATGTTGGGTAATTGCTTTAATTGTGTTTTATGTGTTGGATTGCCCGTATTTTATTGAAATGTGTGCCTAAAGGCTTAAAATTGATCGATTCCTGTGTCTTATTTGATGAAATTGGTTCTAAATTGTTGGGTTGCGGTTTATTTGTGTTGGGTCTAGTGGGGTGAAGTCTAAGTATCCTCGAATTGTGCCAAATGATGTAATTTTCCCAATGATGGAGCGTTTGACATCATTCTTAAGGGAAAAAGTCGTCAAATAGCTAATTTTGGCCAAAATCGAGGGAAGCCTGAGTACCCCGAGGGCATGGGTAGTATGGGTCTAGTGCTAATTGAATAGTGTGTGTGTTTGATTTTGAATTCGGTAGTTGTGGGTTTGATTTTGAAGCTTGGGGTTGAAAATTGGCAAATTGGGCCGTTTGGCAAACTTCGTCGAGGTCGCCGAGTGGTTCAGCGGTTCGTTGAAGTCCCTTTCATATCTTTGATTTTGAAGTCTAGTTGAGTTTGTTCTATAACTTTCAGCGAGATGCATGAGCTCGCAGAGTTCACCCGGCAACTCACCGAAAGGGCTTCTTGATCGCCCTTTCTGCGTCTCTAACCCTTAAAATGCACTGTAACTTTTGGTGGGCTACCCAAGCTCGCCGATTAGTGTCGGCGAGTCACCGAATGGCCCTGAATATCACCGACATGTCTTGATTCTGGAAAAAAATTGAGCTGGTACTTTCGGCAAGCCCGATCTAGCTCACCTAAGTGACTCGCCGACTGGTTCAGCGAGTCTTTCTGCAACTAAACGTCTGAAATTTTCTTAAACTGTTTTAACATGATTCTATGTATTCTACAGAAATGGCTAGACCCAAAGTGTCAGGAAGAGACATGCCGCCCCGCAAGCGGGCAAGAGGAATTGTGATAAATGAGGATACAGTTGTATCAAAGGCAGAGGCATCTAAGCTCCCTAAAAATAAAGGAAAGGCGTATGTGATAGAGTCACTAGAGGTCAACTCCGATAGTGAGGGAATCTATGAGACTCACCTCACCTCATCAGACAATGAGGGAGATTCCCAGGACTCTCAAGCCCCATCTCTTAGCCTAAGGATGACCACCTGCTACATGCTCGGAGAGTAGAGCTATGCTCTAAAGGGATCCATGACCCATCTAGGATCCAGGTTCCTCAGACTCATCTTTCTCCAGCTTCAGCTCATACTGTGGTCCCAGCACCACCCGTACACGGTCCTCCTCCCCGGTCTCTCAACAGACTGAATGTCGAGGGACTGAGAACTATCATTGAGGAGAAGAGGTTGTCCACAGATGGTGTGGTGGACAAGTATTAGGAGATATGGAACACCCTAAAGTCCCACAAATTCCAGATTTTCACTAAACTCCGAGGTCCCTACATTCCTAGTTGTGTCTGGGAGTTCTACTCGGCCTACCGAGAATTGGTACCACAAGGGAAGAGGAAAGTCAACACCTTCAAACCAGTAGATAATGTGACTGTCCGGGGAAAGAAGGTGAAATGTGATAGTGAGGATAAAAACCCTGTCTCGGGATGCACTTATAACTTTGCAGATGACTACCAGAGTATGATCAGGACAACGACATTAAAGGATATGAAACATTGGTTGGCTCCTCTCCTTTCTAAGAGTACTCCTAGGTGGATTGAGGCCAAAGTGCCAATAGAGAAGAAAGACCTAAATGTGGTGGTGAGCCATTGGTTCGGGCTAATTAGTAGCACAATCATTCCATCCCAGAATGAGTCTATCCTCCGACACACAAAGACGGCCTGTCTTGGATCTATTATTGTTGGGAAGGGAATAAGCTTAGGTGCGATTATTGGACAGGAGATGGTCATGAGGGCCAAGCAGAATTCCCTATTTTGTCTCAATTTCATAGGCGCATATGGAATTTGGAAGAATTCAAGAGAATATAGAAAGTCTCTATTAGCAAAATCCCTAAAGGTTAGTACTACATGTCAGTCGATAGTCACTTTTGGTGATTTTCCTGCCCCACTCTTTCTCCATAATTTTGTCTCGTTGAAAAGTTTATGAGAGATTAGACAACATTTTTCACTTGTGTGATTCATTATTTTCTGTCTGTTATATATTCTCAACTTATTATTTAACTAGTTCTTGATCGATTAGAATCTATTTGATTCATTTGCATTTTCTATTTAGCCTAGTTGTATTCAATTAATATGCATTTCTCAATGTTTATGTACAAACATTGAGATGCAAGACAAATATTTTGCATTCTCACAAGTCACAGGGACAAAAATTATGTACTCCAGGAGAATCTGGAGCACAGTTCAAACATTGGTCCTAATGGAGAAACAAAAGTAAGAAAAGAAGTTGTCACACAAACAACATCCGGTCAAAATGATGTAGACTTCGTAGCTGAACATTAATTAGGTATCGATATTATTGAACATCTATTGCAATGCTTATTTTGATGAAGTAATAAATTTTATAGAAAGAACACCAGGATGATGAAATTAGACCAATATTGAACATCTATTGCAGTTTTTTATACAACTATTAATTGGGTTGCAGCTTCCTGGTGCCATACAAATAGGGGTGTAAACGTGCGCTTTTAGGACAAAGCTTATATGAGCATATGTTTGTGAGTCTATGCTTGACACACTTGGTGTGATGAGGGGACAAAGAAATGCTTTGAAGTGGCTCAAAGTTAGCAAGCAACCTTGGCCTCTTGGCAAGAGGTTTGATGTCCCCCTCCTTTCCAGTCGGGCCGTAGTATGGCACCTGAACTTGAAGCTACGATCAGATCCGATTGGATCTGATCCTATCCGATCCATTAGAAGCTAGGATATCCTTAGTGTATTCTCTGCATACCTCACCACAACTATTTGAGCTAATATTCATAAAAGCTTTTATGTGTGGACATGTTAAAGGAAATGCCTGATAAAATTTCATATCAAACTGTTTTCCCTTAATTTTTATCAGTAAGTGAGGCTAAGCTTTGCCACTAAAAGTTTAGTTAAATAAATAGTGAGATAGTCGTTTGTAGTTCTGCTTTACATGAAAGTAGATGGTCATTTATCTTTGATAAACATCTTTACTGTGTAATAGTAAGAACAAATTGATGCCAAGAGCATAGCTACTCTTTCAAATAATTTTATATAGAGAAAATTTATGCCCAAAGCATGACTACTCTTCCAAACTATTTAATACATCTAAAACAAGTTTTTGACACGCAAAACTTGATTTTCTTATTTTGATTCTTATACTTTTTTGTGTGTTGAAGAAGCAAATGTTTAACAACAAAGGACATTTAGATCGAAGGAAGATGGGTTTTTGGGCAAGGAATTTTTCACATATACAAACCCTCCAAATATATATTCTTCAATTTTACATGATATATATAGGAGTAGCAATTTTCACTTCAGGTCTTTCTAACATTTCAATTGTTAATTTGAATATTTGTAGACAAGTTCTCACCAGGTTTGAGCATCTTTTATTTAAGGTCACATGATATCTATTGGGTGGTTAAGTTGTGCAGTAAAATTGATGTAGCAAATAGAAAAAGAAGTCTGAGTTGATCCAGCTAACAAGTTTAAGAAATTTGGAAAATTTACAAGGAAGAACGAAAGAAACACTATCACTTAGTTTGTACAACTTATGCATAAAATTTTTGAAAATCTATATTTTCCCTTCCTTAACATTTCATATATATGCTTATTACTCGCGTCAATCATATCATTATCATATAATTTTATTCAATTTTAGCTATATGTTTTTACATGTACTATTTTGTCGGTCTTATTTATTTCTTAGTTGTTGTGCTTACTCCTTTCATCACCAAATGATTATGCAAACATTCACCACATGAAAATATACAGGGAAACAGGTGTTGTATCTGAATCTTCAAAAAATTGGATTGTCCACGCCTTTCAAAAAGTAGTAAAAGGTCAGTCTACTTATAATTGTAGAATTAATTACTATACTTCTAACATTACGATTTTAATGAACTCTTAATGGAGAAAGATATTGATTCATACGAACATAGAGTAAATAATATTTAAGAGACTGACCTTGGTTGTATGAAAAGCATAAAATAAAAAATTAGGTGATCTCACCAATTGATGTTTACAGAATTGAAAAGAAACGGATGTCAATTGATATAGTTTCCAATATGTTACATTAGAGTAAGGTCTATTTATGGAGTTGATTTTTTTTCTTATTAATATATGATTTGTCTTGGTTTTTATGTAATTTTCTATTTTTATTTTTGTGGTTATTCACCTGAAATGTAATCTTGGTTTGTATATATTTTTAAAAAATTATTTTATTTGGTTAAGCAACATTCGTAGAACTTCAAGTTATCAATTAATTAAATAAAAAAGGCAGAAAATCATAAAAGATTAATACAACATGACTGGTGTAGATGATTGTGCCAATTATACTTCGAACCTTTGTTTGATAGCTTCTGATTGGTTTACTCGGGGTTGAAAATTAAGCCATCCACACCGGCAAAAGGGTTATAAAAGGTCAGTATACTTAGGTACCTGCAATTGAGCTTAGATGAGATTATAATAATGTAACTTATTATATTCTCTTTTCATACATATTTACCCTCTATATTGTCTATTATTGCAGGAGATATCTTCCTTACTTTTGTACTTTTTGGTGCCTGCAAAGGAAGATTTTTGAAATTATCATCCGGTTATCTATTATTGCAGGAAGTATCTTCCTTAATTTTATGCTTTTTGGTGAATACAAAGGAAGCCTTTTGAAATTATCAGCCGGTACAACTATGCTCAATAGAGGAGACCCATCATAGGGAACTAACAAAGATCTTATCCAGCTTTTTGCCGCTTGATTTAGCCCAGGTTAGTAGTTCAAACTATTCAAGTTGATAATTCAGAAGACCTAACCAAACGCTTGGTCAAAGAACTTAACAGTAAACATGAGGTATTGATGGAGGATAAAAAAATTTGGGATGACTTTGCTAACTTTATAATTTTCATTAAACAAGAAATTTAGAGGCCTGAAGCCTATTGCATTCAAATATAAGATTTAAAAATTTGAGGCAGAAGGAACATCAAAGAAAAATGAAACTAAGACAAATGAAACTGCATATGGCAAAATTTGCAATTCCTCCTTTTGTCTTTTGTCTCTTCTCTTTCAAGCTTGTTTCTTCATCTTCTTTACCATTTTGAATGGTTCCAGAAAGAAATCTTGCTTTAGATGTATGCTTTTCATTTATTTGTTATCTATTAGTTTGTGTTATTAAATGATCTAAACGCCTTTGTTATTAAAAATATTGATTTAAAGGTAACAAATGTGCATTTAGTCGCTATGAAGATCCTCTCTTGGGGGTCATAGACACTTTTAGCTTCTCCTTTTTATTTCATTATCACTTTCTCTTGGTCTTCTTTCATTTTTTTTCAAATTAGTAATATTTTTAGTGTTGAAGTGGTTTCTATATATTGCTATATTTTTTCTGTGTTCTTCTCCATCTTAACTAGTTTAGATTCTATGCGCATTGATTCAGAGTTTCTACGTTATTTTCTCATCATAATGTAGGGATGTATAGCTTGAAAAAATAATATTTAGGAACTTCTCTAACATTGTGAAAATATTAGCTGATACCTCTTCTTAGATACTTGATTGGATTAACTGTTTCAGTAGAATCGATAACTATTATTTTGTGTATTCATTTTCTACATTTTCCTTGTTGTATTCCATATTTATAGAATTAAATGTCGACTACACAAGAAAATTAATTGATGAATACAACAGTGTTTTCAAATTAGGTGCTCCATGTATTAGTTTATTCTTGGCAGTAGTGTTTTGCAAGTTAGTTTGTATAGTATGGAATATGGACTTGAGACTAAAATTATATTCTCTATCTGGTGTAAATAATTTATGGAGAAGATAATTTTGGTTCTCTTTATTGTTGTATGTATTAGTAATTAAATTTTTGCATGTTGTGCAAGACGCTTTGATCTTGGAGCTGAATATGGAAGTGGAAGTGAGCGAGATTTGGGTTGTCAAGGGTCTCACGTCTTGGTGAATTTTTGAACAATGCCTTTAAAAATTTTGTACATTTCTTTCAGGCTCATCTCTGTGCATATTAAATGAAGAGAACGGTAAGAAAGTGAGAGTTGTAATTGCTAAAAACATTGAAAAGATTCATTAGCAAAGGCGGAATGAGAATTATGCCTATATATTTCATGGTTGATGAGGAAATAGAAATCATGAAAATTGTTAAAATTGAATTTATCCTTTATTCATCTACGGAGTCAATCCATTTCTCACCTTTATATGTATGGGAGTTTAGTACTTCTTTTTTCAAGTGTGATATAGTCTTTCATTTGATGAAGGTTTCTGGGTATTTTAGCAACAATTTTTTTCTTTTTAATAAGCATATTTTAAAAAATTACACTTCAAGTTCTGCTACAGTTCATCCAATTAAAATGAAAAAATAGTATTCTCTTAGCTTCTCATATCATATGTACATTTGACCTAAGATTCCATTACTTCTGACATAGATGCAATTCAATATTATCAAAATAATAGACAAATCAAAGATTGATTTTCCTTTTAGTTGTTTGATAATTTCAAGGACACACCAAATAACGTGTTGGGGCCGTGCTAGCATGGGCCATGCACATCTAGTATATATATATATACCTTGTATTTCTGATGTGGCAAATTAAAGAGTGTGCATGAAAGAGAATAAGCGCGTGTCGATTATGAAAACCATGAGTTTACCTCATGTCATTCCATTCTTTCAACAATTTGTGGACTTCAATTCATTTTGCAAAAGCAAATCTCAATAATTAAAGTAAAAAGATTCAATGCTATAAGGAAAAAAGATTCACCAATAAAGATGATAGATAGCTTTCAATGGAATTAATGGGTCGATATTTTATACCAATGCCATTTTCAATGCTATAAATAATAGGACAACAGGATCATAGCTAGTATATATCAACATCCCTCATCACTAGCTAATTATAACTAGAGTTTAATTTCCAAAAATTATCACTCTTTCAAGTTTTGAATCTTGTTCTTAAAAAAAAATGGTGATTGTAAGCAGAAACACATTGCCTTTTCGTCCCTATGGGATAGAAACAAGGCTTGTAATTAGCTTCTGTTTGAATAAGAGTTTGATAATGACGATGATGACGATGATGATGGAGCAAAAGTAGCACTTACAGCATAATATGGTTTGACATTATATGTGTGTTTTCTTTTGAAAACATGAAGCTCATATATATAATATGGTTTGTGAGGGAGAAATTGGTGTTTAATTTTCTCCTTAGAATAAATAGGAAACTAAACCCTAGTTATATATATGAGAATTTGTCTTCTTTTATTAGCCAAAAAAAAATATAGTCTTCTCCGGGGGGGGGGGGGGGGGGGGGGGGGGGGGGGGGGGGGGGGGGGGGGGGGGGGGGGGGG